>JANHAO010012138.1:0-16562 GCA_026873985.1 Saraca asoca | reverse complement strand
TTTTCTTTCTCCTTCAAGTGTGAAATTCTCTGAGAAAATAGAGCAAAACAAGATTGGCTTTCATCTCACTATTTTTCTCAATCAATCAAGAGATTTTGAATCAAACCTCTACCAGATTCACATTAGCTATTTAAGATTTCATCTCAAACCATTGGTATTGTATTTCTTACTTTACCTTTATCTTTGTCATCTTTATTTTTCTATTGAGATTTCTAGGTTGATAGAAATCTTGTTTAGGTTAGCAAGAGCCTATTTTAATTCTTATGATTTTTCTTAGGTTAGCAAGAAACCTGGTGTAATTCTTGTGTTTCAAACTGGCATTTCAGGAACCTATTTTAATCCTGATTGTTTTGTAATAAAAGTGACAATTTGGTTGAAGATTATCCAGTGGAGTAGACTTGAATTACAGTTTCAATTCAAGTTAAACCACTTTAAAAACCTTGTCTCTCAATCTTTACTTTTCTGCTTTCATTTAAATTCTTGCTGCATAACTATCAATTTGCATTATGCATATTTCACTATTTAATTTTCTACTATGCTTCTTAATTCAAAGCAATAAATCACAGTCTTGTTCAAATTTAAAGAAGAATTCATAATAAACAAAAGTGTATGTACACTCCCCTAAAGTAATAAGGGCAAAATCCAATTACATCCTATTTTATCTTGGACTGTCAGTTAGTATCAGGGCTTTACCTCTTGATACACCTGTGTTTTCTTGAAAATTATGGATTCAAATTGCTTTTTACTACCTGAATGTCCACTAATGCATAAACCTTCTAGTTTCAATGGGGAACACTATACCTATTGGAAGCAGAAGATAAAAGATTTTATTGAAGCAATAGATGTTGACATGTGGAATTTGGTTGAGAAAGGTTATGAACCTCCTAGGACATTAATTAATGGTGATGTACAGCTTAAACCTAAATCACTGTAGACAAAATATGAAAGAATGAGACACTTGCTTGTTGCTAAAGTTAAATGGATAATTTCAAACTCCTTATCACCTAATGAGTATGAAAGGATCCCAAACTATTCTACTACTAAGGAAATTTGGGACACACTAGAGATTGTACATGTAGGCACTTCATAGGTTAAGGCTTCAAAAGTGCATGTCCTTGTGTCACACTATCAAATGTTTAGAATGGAGGGGGTGAGTCAATTAAAGATTTAATTAAGAGATTCACAATAATTACTAACCATTTAATGTTGCTTGGTAGAAAGTTTGAAAATGCAGATCTTATTCATAAAATTCTGAGATCTTTAACTAAGGAGTGGCAGCCCAAGGTCACTGCAATTAAAGAATTATTAAAGATGGGTATCACTATAGTTTAGGAGCTCTTTGGAAACTTGTAAAAGCATGAATTTGAGCTAAGAAGGTACAAAAAGAATGGGGATGACAAAAAGAAAGAGACTCTAGCACTTAAAGCTATAGAATTAGATGAAGAAGAATCTAAAACTGATATAGAAGCAATTAACAAAGAAGATGTGGCATTCTTGAGTAAAAAACTGTAAAAAATCTTAAAAGAGAAAAAGAATAAAGACAAGAGAAAATCAACATCACAAGAAAGGAATCATGCTAAGACTGAGCAAGGAAATTTAGTCAATACAGTCCCTACTTGCTTTGAATGTAAAAAACCTAGCATATTAAGCCATTGCCTAGTTTACTTGAAGAAGCAACTGGAGAATGAAAGAAAGAAGAAGAGACCATCCTACATGAAATCAAATTTTGCTATTTCAGATGATGAAAAGGCTAATGCTGCTGCTAATGAAGAAGAATTAGAAGATGATGCCTTGCTATGCCTTATGGCCAAACACAATGGTAATCCTGAGGTATTTAGCAAAAACTCTTTCTTTGCTATTTTTGATGATGATGAATCCAATACTAATTCTGAAAAAGAATCTAATATAGAAAGTGATGATGGAGAATTAGATGATTTATGTGTCAAACTGGATGATTCTTTAGTTAAAACTAGGAAACAATTAACCACTTCTATGAATGAGCAAGAAATTTTGACCCATAAGGTTAACTACTTAGAAAAGGAGAATGTTGAATTAACTACTTTAGTTGGAAAAGAATGTGAGTAGTGCAGTTGTTATAAATCTGAGATTGAAACCTTGACAAAGACACTGCAAGGATTTTTTGATAGCAACAAAAAATTGGAAGATATGCTACAAAATCAAAAGTTTTCTTACAATAGAACTAGTCTAGGATATAAGTAGCAACATTATAAGAAATTTAAGAGATGGAATCTTGCTTATATCACCTATTTTTATTGTAATCATAAAGGGCATTATTGATGTTGGATTTTAGTTCTGTCTAATCCAACTAACGAGAAAGGGTTTTCTCGGGACCCAAGTGATTATCCGGTTGTCAAGGCGATGAAAAGGTGTGGGATTCCTAGCGGAAGAAGGAGATAGGTAAAAGACTCAAAGATTTAACATTGATTGGCCAAAACTAGATGGCACCGGTCCCTACATTCACAATAACATTTTATATATCTAAAGATAGTTTTTTACAAAGTTT
Source organism: Saraca asoca (assembly GCA_026873985.1). Lineage (NCBI taxonomy): Eukaryota > Viridiplantae > Streptophyta > Magnoliopsida > Fabales > Fabaceae > Saraca > Saraca asoca. The sequence continues at coordinate 14,038 of JANHAO010012138.1, read as the reverse complement.
TTGTACCGTATCCTCTTTTTCTTTTTCTTCCCTTTATAGAGGGATTCTTTCCCTTATTTAGAGAGGAAAGAAGGTTACAAGTGTAATTACATAATTTATATTTCTGTTACATTAGATAATAAATATACAAGACAATTTAAAGTACAACAAGTTAGCTTTTGCAGACTTCTAGTTAACTATGAGAAATGCTTTCTATGGGTGGGACCTATGGCTTGTATTCTATAGAACAGCTGCACAAGTTGTTTGTTGGTTGTTTGCACAACCTCAATAGGCTTCTAGCTAGGTGAGTCACTACAGGCTGTCTCTGCTTCACAAGGTTGAGCTCGAATGGGTCACGAGCTCAAGCTATCGATGAGCTTAGGCTTGTTATTAGTGAGCTAGGGTTTTTGTTGAGCGAGCTGGTTGTGTAGCAACCTCAGTGTTATGTGAGTTGGGCTTCATTCTTGATTTCTACTAGACTTCTGCTAGCCTATCTCATGTTACCAATTTTCACCCATAACATTAACCCCTAACTCTTAGCTTGCTTTGTGAGCTGGGAGTTATACTTGCTGGCGTGGTCTTTCTTCATGAATTATCATGTAGTCAAAGTCTTCAGTCAGCCTGCTATTTCACCTGACCTAGGCCATGCCTTCTGCTATATGTGTCTCATTGTTGTGGCTAGGTCTACCTCTTCTTCCAAGGATTCAGTGGAAGTGGTTAGGAGTTGATTTTTGGACTTTTCAGTTAGAATAGGCTACTTGTATTTAAGATGAATGAAGCCTTCCTTCCCTCTTCAGAGATTTGATGGAAACTTCAAATGAGCCCCCTATTCCTTTGATGGAGAGTTTTTCCAAAGAGATGTGCATGGTCTATTGCATAGGAAGCCTTATCAGGCAATTATCCTTCTTTGATAATGAGGGAAGAACTCACATAGATCTTGGATTATTTCACCCTAGCGATGCCTAGGGTTTTTCCTTCCTAACCATCTTGTGGAGATTGTTGCCAAAGTGGTTTCTTCAGATGGATTCTCTACCAAATTGGCTTTAATTCTGAACCTGGCGATGTAATCTTTTAGCAACTCTTGCTTACACTAAAAGATCATTGTGAGGTGATAGAGCGGCACAAGCTGCCTTTTCAATGCTCAATACTAGCTGATGAATTTGCTTTGGCATTCCTCTTAATTGCATAATGAGTGAGCTGGAAGGCTTCTGAGCCAAGTCCAAGGTACACCTCTTAGCGTAGCTGAGAAAACTCGGCAAAAAAGTGACTATGGAAATTTTGTTATGTTTTCTAGCAAATATGGACTCAAGATCCATTAGGTACCATCTATGCAAGCATAATATTTATTTTGCAGGTTTGTGGAAGACAAAGAAGCAACTTATGATTCTTAGACAGCAATTGCTCTTACCATATAACTAGAAATGTTAAACCACCAATCTTCAGTATATTTTCATGTTTTTATCTTTTGTGCTCAATTGTATTTTACTGTGCAAATTCTAACTTAGGCATTGGAGACTCCCCTAAGTTTGTTTTGTAGATACTTGATATGAGACTTGAGGTATAAATAGTGTTGAATTCATCACTACTGGTAGATATATCATTTGTTAGCAATTTTAGAACAAAACTACATGAAAACTGATTTCAAGACCATTTAAATCGAGTCTTAAATTGATTCAAATTTTTCTAGGATTTCTATAAGTTTCTGAATCGATTCAATCTTATTCAAGTTCAAATTGATTCACCAATCAATTCATCAGATTGTCAATCCTTCAGTAAATGTTCCAAAAATTTTTGAAAATTTTTATTCAACTAAATGAATCAATTCCATAATCGATCCAAAACCTGATGTATAGATACATAAATTGATTCATGCAACAACTTTTAAATCGCTTTTCAACATAAATTTCTCAACAAATTAAAAGAATCATTAGCTCAGGGGGAGCTTAACTTTCTAATAATATTCATATTATGGATTGTATTTTGACATTTTGTTCTATCTTGATTATGATTTCTAATTTTATAAAAAACTTTTTTACTTCACTCTTTATTGACACACTATTTCTTTTTTATGTGCCAAAAGGAGAAGAAGTGATGAGATTTTAGATGAAAAAGGGGGAATAACAAAAGATTTTAGATTTAACTTTGACCCTCATCTAAAAAGGAAATTGTTAACTTTGACCCTCTCATCTAAAATTGTTTGTCACCATTAAAAAAAGGGAGATTGTTGGCCTTGCTATCATGCTTTCTTCAATTTTGACATTGAAAAATAATTTTGATTAATATCATAATCTAACTATATGTTTTTAGTTTTTGTTGATTTAACAGCTTCAAAGTTAATCAAGTGATATTCAAGAGATCCACATTAGATATAGTATTCTTATTGATTTTATTAAGATCTTTTATAAGTGTGCTCTATAATCCATTTTGATCTAAACAAGTTTCTTAAAATTAGTTAACTTGAGGCAGAAATAAATCATTTGAAATGAGCTTAAAATAAAAGTTTTCAAAGATACCTTCATAAGTGAAGGTTTTATAAAAACTATTTTTCACTGTGTGAGTCGATTCATAACACAATTCATATAAAAAATCTTGTGAATCAATTAGGTAACCGTATCATGAAGAATTGTTCTAAGAATTGTTTTCAAAATCATTTTCACCGAAGCTTGGAAAATTTTGAAATCAAATAGGTAATTAATTCATGACCTATTCACATGATAGTGTGAATCGATTCACACATCGATTCCATCATAAAGTTCTTAATTATATTCATAGACAAATTGACTCACTAATCAATTCATAAGTTAGTAACCACTCTGAACCAATTCATGAATTAATTCACAATCGAAAAGTTAGTTATTTTTTAAATGTTAGTTGTCACACTATAAATAGAACCAAGCCCCATGTCTATCATAACTTTTGAAAACACCAATTTGTGAAAAACTGAGAGACAATAGAGCTCAAATAGATTTACATCTACCTCATCAAAATTCATCAGATCAATTGAATCTTAGATCAAATTGGAGAACAACACCGCATAGATAATTTAGATTAACATCTCAATTTAGAGTATTGTATCTTTATCTTAATTCTTATTTTAGTTTTAGGTTTTTAGGTTGATAGAAATCTAAGATACAAAAGGAGAGGTTAATCTTCCCTTTGCATCTTCTTTAATTGTGAGGTTGATTACAATTAGTTGAAGGTGTAATGTGTTTTGTATCTAAATTGGTTGGCAAGAGCCTAGTTAAGTCTTATGTGTAAATTGCTTGGCAAGAGCTTAGTTAAGTCTTGTGTGTAAACTAGTTTGCAAGAGTCCAGTTAAATCTTGTGGTTAGAAAATAAAAGAAAGACCATCTAATTGAGGATTCGATCTAGTGGACATACACTTCAAGCATGGGTTCATTTAAAGTGGAATCACTTTGAAAATTTTGTGCTCTTTTTTTTACTGCATTTATTTTCTACTGCACATATATTCCATTTTAACTAATTAATTATTTTTGCAATTCTGTATTGTATCTAAATCAGTGACTACAAATGAATTTTTGTTATCTAATAAATATACTCTAATAAATCTTTTAAACTTCCAAAGAAGTTTTAAAGTTTTCTATTGCAAACTAGAATCTAGATCAAAAGATCATTTGTAATAAGGGACCAACATTCTGATCATAGTATGTTTTAATTTCTATTTATTATCCCTTATCACCTTTTTTCTTTATGCATGATTTTTTAATTTCAAGTTGTTGGTAGGGGCAAAACAACAACAAAAAAAAGTGACTATGGAACTTGCGGCTCAAATTTGATAGGGTGTTTATTTTCATCCTTTTGATCATAATAAGTTTTAACTTGAGTTCAGTATCCCTAATTGTTACCTCTTTTCTTTATGCATAATTTTTCAATTTCAAGTTTCCAATTAGGTCAAAATAGCAAAAAAGTGACTATGGAATTCAATGCTCAAATTTAGTAGGGTACTTGTTTTTAACCTTCTAATATCTATTAATTTCAATTCATTATCCCCTATTGTCACCTCATTTTCTTAATGCATTGTATTTTTATTTCAGGTTGCTAGCAACATCAAAATAGGAAAAAAAATTATTGTAATATTAGGGGCTTCAATTTGGCAAGGTGCTTGTTTTTAGCCTTCTAATCATAGTAGGCTTTAATTTCAATTCATTATCCCCTACTATCACCTTTTCTTCTTTGTGCATAATTTTTAAATTCAAGTTACCAGAATGTCAAAACAATAAAAAAAATGACTATGGAATTTAGGGCTCAAATTTTGTAGAATGCTTGTTTTTGTCCTTTTAATCATTATAGGTTTTAATTTCAATTCATTATGCCCTGCTGTCACCTTTTTATCTTTGTGTGCAGCTTTCAATTTCAAATGGCAAGGTCAAAAAAGCAAAAAAAATGACTGTGGAATTTGGAGCTCAAATTTGGTAGAGTATTTGTTTTCAACTATCTAATCATAGTAGGTTTTAATTTTAATTAATTATCCCCAGTTGTCACTCTTTTTCTTTGTGCACAATTTTTCAATTTTAGGTTGCCAGCAATGTCAAAACAACAAAAAAAAGTGATTGTGGAATTTAGGACTCAATTTTGGAAGGGTGTTCATTTTTAGTTTTCTAATCATAGCAAGTTTTGATTTCAATTCATTATCCCCTATGTCACCTCTTTTTCTTTGTGCACAATTTTTTAGTTTCAGGTCACCGGCAGCATCATAACATAAAAAAAAGGTAACTATGGAATTTAGGGCTGAAATTTGATAGGGTGCTTATTTTCTACCTTCTAACCATAGTGAGTTTTGATTTCTATTCATTATCCCCTATTGTCACCTCTTTTTCTTTGTGCACAATTTTTTAGTTTCAAATTATTGGCAGCATCAAAACAACAAAAAATGTGACTGTGGAATTTGGAGCTTAAATTTAGTCGAGTGCTCATTTTCAACCTTCTAATCATTGTATGTTTTAATTTTAATTCATTATCCCCTATTGTCACTTCCTTTTCCTTGGGTACAATTTTTCAGTTTTAGGTATAGACAAAATAGTAAAAAAAGTGACTATGGAATTTGAGGCTCAAAATTGGTAGGGTGCTTGTTTTTTACCTTCTAATCATAGTAGGTTTTCCCCTATTGCCATATCTTTATCTTCATGCATAGTTTTTCAGTTTCAGATTGTCAATTAGGGAAAAACAACAAAAATGAAAATGACTATGGAATTTAGGGCTCAAATTTGGCAAGGTATTTGTTTTTGACCTTCTAATCATAGTTGGTTTTAATTTTAGATCATTATCCCCTGTTGTGATCTCTTTTTCTCTATGCATAGTTTTTCAATTTAAGGTTGCTGGTCGAGTCAAAATAGCAAAAAATGTGATTGTAGAATTTGGTGCTCAAATTTGGTAGGGTGCTTGCTTTTAGTCTTCTAGTCATAGTGATTTTTAATTTTAGTTCATTATCCCTTGTTGTAACCTCTTGCTCTTTATACATGCCAGTTTGGACAAAACAACAAAAAAAAATGATTATGGAATTTATGGCTCAAATTTGGCAAGGTTCTTATTTCCAACCTTTTAATCATAGTATGTTTTAATTTTATTTCATTATTCCCTATTGTGACCTCTTTTCCTTTGTGCATAGTTTTTCAATTTTGGGTTGCCGGCAAGGTCAAAATAGCAAAAAAGTAACTATGGAATTTGGTGCTCAAAATTGCAAAGTGCGTATTTTCAACCTTCTAAACATAGTTGGTTTTGATTTCAATTCTAAGTTACCACTTCCTTTGAAGGGTGAAAGAAGTAAAAAAATGTCCTTGATATTATTCATTCTAATATTTGTGGACCTATAAGTGTGGCAACTTGAAATGGGAATTTTTACTTCATCACATTTATTAATGATTATTCAAGACATGGAAGGGTATTTTTGCTTCATAATAAGAGTGAGACTTTAAAGTTTTTTACGAACTTTGAAGCAAGAGTAGAGAATGCTACTGGGAATAGTACTAAAGCTTTTCCTTTAAATAGTAAGGGTGAATACCAATATGAAATCTTCCCCAAGTTTTATGAGGAAAATGGTATTTTTCATATGCTTAGCTTGTCATATATCCCATAGTAGAATAGTATTACTGAAAGGTGTAATAGGACTTTACTTGATATGGTTAAGCCAATGCTAGCCCTCACTAATTTGCCTACTAGTTTTTTGGGATGAGCACTTTTAACAACTATCCACATTCTAAACAGGCCTTCAAAGTTTATTAAGAGTACTCTTCATGAACTTTGGTATGGGAAGAAACCAAAGTTGAATTACATGAAAGTTTGGGTTGTATTGCTCATGTTGTAATTCCTGATCCAAGTAGATATAAGTTGAAAAGTAGGATAAAAAGATGTTTGTTTGTTGGTTATCCTAAACATTCCAAAGAATATAGATTGTTTGACCTAGAAGACAAAGTAATTATAGGAAGCAAGCATGTGAAATTCATTAAAAAAAAGATTTGACTATAATGAATTTCTCAGTGAAAAGTCCTTGCTTAAGGAAGTTTAGGAGTCTTAACCATCTTTTGTTGATGTTGACTCATGAGTCAACCTAATTTGAATAGTCAAACAAGAAAGAAATATCTAGAAGCTAATAGGAAGAGTGATAAGGAAAGGAAGCCAAATTCGCTACTATCATCTTTAGAATTTTACACCTACTTTGGTGAAGTTTTGAAAAATTAAGTTGAATAAGGATATTTCATATCCTAAATCATATGATCAAGTGATTAATGGTGTTGATGTTGACAAATGGAAACTAGTAGTGGAAGATGAGATTACTTCTATGCACAAAAATTAGGTATGGAAATTGGTAGACAAAAAAGAATTAGTTAAACTTATGAAGTGCAAATGGATTTTCACTAAAAAAAAAAAAGCAATCCTAAAGGGAAAGTTAAGAAGTTCAAGGCTTGTTTAGTTTCCAAAGGGGTTTACTCAATAATATGAAGTAGATTTTGATAAGGCATTTTCTCCCATTGATCGAATCCCAATCTATTAGAGCAATTCTAGCTATAATAGCACTTTATGACTTTTAGTTGTTTCAAATGGATGTGAAAACTACATTTCTAAATGGAAGTTTGTCTGAAGAGATTTATATAAAGAAGTCTCTTGGTTACGTTGAACTTAGAAATGAGGGTTAGGTTTGCCAATTGGAAGATTCAATATATAGATTGAAGCAAACATCAAGGCAATGGAATATCAGATTTTATGAGACAATTGAAGCTTATGGCTTCATTCAAAATTTTGAGGATCACTGTGTATATGTGAAAATAGTGGAAGCTAATATGTGGATGACATTTTATTAGCTAGAAATGACAAATTAGCTCTCATGGAAATCAAAAAATAGCTCTTCAATACATTTGAGATGAAAGACCTAAGCTTTGTATATTCTTGGGATAAAGATTTGGAGGGACCAAAAGTATAAAAAAATTTAATTTATCTCAAGAAAGGTATATTGATAATCTTTTACTTCAGTTTAAGATTAATTATTATTCTAATGGGAAGATTCCTTATGATGTGACAAAGAAATTGAGTAAAGTTGGTTATCTAAACTTTTTGAATGAAAAACTTGATAAAACTATGTTTCCATATACGTTGGCTATTAGCAGTCTTGTGTATGTATTGATGTGTACTAGGCTAGATCTTGCATATGTTGTTGGAATTCTTAATAGGCTCTAGTTTAATCTAAGGAAGAGGCATTACAAGGGGGTAAAGCATGTATTGTGGTATTTGAAATGAACAAAATCATTTGCTTTGACATATCAAGCCAAAGACCTAGAGTTAATTGATTATTTTGATTCTAACTGTCAAGGATGAGTAGATATTAGAAAATCTACATTAGGGTTTGTGTTCATGTTTGAAGGTGTTGTCATTTCTTGGAAAAGCAAGAAGCAAGATTGTGTTGCCTAATCCACAATAGGGACTGAATATGTAGTTGTAAATATAGCTACAAGGGAAGTTTTCTACTTCAAGAAATCTTTGAAATGCCTCCATATTGTTCAATGTGTGGAACAAATAGTTATGATTTTTTGTGATAATACATCTATTGTTATCATAAAAAATCCTAAGTTTCATTCTAATGCAAAGCACATTGAAGGAAAATATCATTACATAGAGATATGTTGAAAAAAACAAGAAGTTGTTGTTCAAAAAGTACCATCTAAGGATAATTTAGCAGATCGATTCACTAAGGCTCTCATTGTATCTATATTTGTGGTCATGTTGAACATATGGGTTTAATCCCTATCTGATATGACATGGAAAGTGAACTTTTTGTTAATAAATCTATTTATTCCATGGAATGATGATATCTTTTCAATATTGAACTATATAGATGAGCGCTCATAAAGGTGTCTTGAGATCTAGCTTCTCTATTAGGTATACATTTGCAAGTGTATATGGAAGGGTCTCAATAGAAAATGATGGTTGGATCTCAAATTATTCAGGCCCATGAAATGTTAGGGCACATTTTCTTAGTGGCTAATACTCAAATTGGAACGTAATTTTACCAACATTTCTATATTATAAGTATGTTATGAATAGTGGAACTTTATTCAATGGAAATACATTAATGTTTTATAAAATGATTCTCTAATCTATTAGTATATATCTTATGTAGGCTTTCAATTTTATAACTACATAAGTATATACTAACAGATTATGAGAAACTATTCTTTGTATAGCCTTTCAATTTTATAAACTATTTTGAAACCAAGTGGGAGTTTGTTAGAATTAATTGCTTTATAATAGTTCTGTTAGAATTAATAGCTTTCATAATAGTTTCAAAATAACATTCAATGTATTTGACTCTTAAAATAAAAGGTCTCATTGGATTGAGTAAAACCAAAGGATTTAACTACAAGCAAGTGAAATGCCTATACAATGAATATTGTTTTATAAATAAATGAAATAGTTTAATGGTAGTAAGAAACCATGACTAATGGTATTCCTACTTAGGAGGTGAAGAGACTTTGGATTAAGTCACATTACCTCTAAAGGTCCTACAGGTGAGGCTACAAAAAAAGTAGTCTAGCTGAATGGTGCAAGCCAATCACTTGCAAACACTCCACTATTATTCTCTTAGATTACTAGTTTCTATTTTAAGAAGATTATCTTAATGGATATTTGAGAAGCATTATCACATATTCTATTTGAAGGTACTCTTCTAGAAAATATATGCCTAATCATTAATCAAAGGTGTTACTAGATATATGTGAATACATATCTCATCATATATTAGGAGTTGGTTTATTGGATTTCTATTTTTTATTTGATTATCATCATGTCAAGTTAGCATTTAAATTGCTTTATTTCCATCAATATGTATAATGTATGTAAGAATTTCTCAATAAATCAATGGTAAAATATTGGTCGGTATCTTATGGAAGTACTTTATCAAAAAAAAAAAATTGAAAGTTTATATAAATATTGAAGCAATGTAATAAGATAATTTAACTAAAAGGATATTTAATCTGCATTTGAATCATTTTCAATTTATGTGGACATTTATTTAAAAGTTTGCCTAAATGATAATACTCTCCTTATAAATCAAGCAAAACTCTCATCAACTTTTTTTCTTTTCTTGTAATCTATTAGTTCAAATGTTCATACATCTCTCACTGATTGATCACAAAAGACTTCATAGTCTTATACATGTTTTTGCAATGATTTTATGTGAATATCAAATTAAATCCCTATCACTTGTCTACACAAATAATATTCCATTAATTTTTTTATTATTAATACAAATCTCCATTGGAAATAATTTTTGCAAGAAGATGGAGATCATTTTGAGCAATGGAGAGCCTTTCAAGCATAGAAAACCTATAAATTCTAAGCTCCCTTTAGCATGAATCACAATCTTAATTTCATTTTTGTATGGCTCTGAAGGAGAAAAACACAATGAAATAATGTTTTGGTTTGCACTTTGTAAAGGTGTGAACCAAAGATAAAGTTTTTAGTTTAAAAGGCTTGATTTTACCTTAGTTTTTTTGCTTAAGTTTTAACCTTTTTTTCTTCTTTGGTTGTTGCAAGGTTTTCCAACAGCTAAGTACTAAGTTCCTATTTTAGGAGAAAGGCTTCAGGTTATGGTTTTGGGAAAACACTCTTCTCTTAAGTTGAGTGAGAGTTTCTACTTCAACTAGCTTTTGTTTTGTATAGAAAAAATATATTGAAAATTTAGCAAACTATTTTCTAATATGCTAGAAAGTATGAATTTTACCTAAAGGAATTAAGAACAAATAATAGTTGACTTAGAAAATGTATGGACTACTATCAGTGGTTTGTGTGCTAGTTGAAATGTTGTTTGCAAGGGTGCACTTGTTCAAGGTTGGAACTTAAATTACTAAGTTTAGGTCAAATAAGCTAGATACATATGTAACTTTAAATTTAAGCATAAATTATGGATTAGGAAGATAAAAAGGACTTCAACATAGACTAATCCTAAGAAAGAAGCTACATTGGTCCCTGATTAGATAAAGTTAGCTTCTCCATACTAGAGATAGGCATTCATGTGGATAATTATGTACGATGATGTCTAGGTGCCAGTCATACCAGCCCAACTATAAGTCAAAAGATTTGTTATTTTATTTTATGATTCTGTTATAGGAAAAAATTGATTTCGAAGAATGAGACAAGCACGAGCTCAGCAAAGGCTAAGTTACCTAGCCCATTAAAGATGTCCAACGAGAACCACCTCGCTCACCACCAGAAAGCAACATGACAAGGTCATCACAAGATCGACTCGCTAAGCAGTCAACCATCCTACTCTAGCTCGCTATGCTATAATGATAGCAACGAGCTTGCTAAGCGACCTGCCACAGTGACCCCGAGCTGAGGAACCCAGCTTGTGAGGATGAACATCTCACTCGACAATGGAAGACCACGAGACAGACAAGTACAAATGCTAGTCTACAACCGACAAGGGGGGCCTATCCTATAGAAAGAAGCCTGCAACAACCAAATTGCAAGAGTTTACTTATCCTTCACATTTATTTTTTGATGTAACACAACTATAGCTTGTAATTATTTTATGTAACTCTTCCTTCCTTTATAAATAGGAATACATTATTAGAAAAGGGAGGGCGCCAGAAAACTTGTATATCAAAACTCTGTAAAAATCTCTTTTCAAATATTAATAAAAGCTCCACCATGGACTTAGGGTCCAATACCACCCAAATTTAGCCGAACTACTTTAAACATTGTGCGCTCCACCGTCCTTCTTCCTCTTCGACACCTTCATCATCTTCCAGTCTACGCGTTCCCTCAGATTAGAAAACAGCTTGGTGCACACGAGCCACACACTCCCATTGACTAACATTTGGACTCTCTATACAAACCAAATTTCGCCATCAATAGATTCTACTTCCAATTTGGTATTCTAAACTATTTTATTATGTTTATGATTTTGTTTTAAAAAAATCTGCACATTATGTTTTTACAAGACTTCAATACAATTGATTACCACATGTTTTCATTATAATAGTGTTATCACATGCTAATGCTAGGCCAACCTTCAAGGAAAACAAGAGAAGAAGGAATTCCAAGGAATACTCTGACTACCAACACTAATTGGTTCATATAATGTTTGTGCATGATGTGGCCCATCAATTGGAACTATGAGACCATGAATCTTATCTACCGAACCTAAGGAATTTGAACAAACAATGTATCAATTGTCTCACAAAGACAAGGACAAAATCAAATACTAATTACTATTCTATCACACTATGTTCCTTATCCTACATACCGGTATAAAATCAAAACAAATAAACAAACATTGGAATACCAATTTTAGTAGCGTATTGGTTTGACACCCCATTAAGTGTTGCAATCTCATCATTATACTCATAATAAAGATCAACAACAGCTAGTAATATCCTTTGTCTTTCCTATAAAATTTTAAAATCAAATGAAAGGGTAAGAAATATTGAGTAGCTTAGAAATTTTAAATAATATATATAGATAAAATCACTTTGAATAGTCAATAACCAATTTAGCTAATTTGCAAAATGCAAACTTAAAGCACAAGAAAAATAGGCAGAATCTATTTTTAATATATATGGTTAAATTTTCAAAATTTTTTGCTTTCAGGGTAAAATGGATAAATAATTATATTAAACATTTAAAAGTATATATAAAATATGCAATCAATAAACACATCATAACATAAGTATATTTCAAGGAAACAAAAATTATTTTAAAAAATATTTTCATGAAAATAAAATAAAATAAATTTCTTTTTATAAATAAATGAAATATTTAAAAAATAAATAAATGGTATAATGTACAAATTGAAGAATATATAAAAATAAAATGCATATGGATAGAAAAACATATTTTCTAAAAAATTCATTTAATAAATGTTGTATGCTGAAAAATGCGACTCCATGAGGATGAGTCCACAGGAACGACGAAGGTGAGTCCTCGCGAGAAGTCTTCAAACAACAAAACGATAACAGCAGTGGAAGTCTTGAGTGCTCGCTCGACAACGGTTCGAAGGGTCGTCCTCCGACAATGGCGTGATTCTACAAGTGATGGGTTCAAGAAACAACCACGTGACCGCCATACTCGTGCCTCCCCCCAGCGACTCTTGCGACTACTCCAAAATTGTGAAAGCTCTCGCTAGGGACTATAAAGCATCTTGCCTGACACGATGCAGACCTATATGTTGGCCTGAAGAAGACTACTCTCGCAGCCTATAATTAGATAGGGGTCTCTTCACCGTGTATGCTTATTTATTTGATATGACACAACTGTAGCTTGTAATTAATAATTAAAGCCCATCCTTCCTTTATAAATAGGAGGATATTGTTAGCAGGAAGGAGGCTGAAGAAAAATACTCAGAATGATGATAATGAAAAAACTCTCTACTGTGGACATAGGGTCCAGTAAATCTGGATTTAGCCGAATCACGTAAAAATCTTGTGTCTTCTCCCTCGTCTCTTCTCTAGCTCATTCAGCTGAAAAACCTGCACACAAACACTAATCTAGAACAAGTCAGGGGTCCTGAAGAACCCCCCGTTGGCCGGATTTTGGAAGCATAGACCAAAATCTGACGTCAACATTTTTGGCACCATCTATGGGGATCCCACTTATTCTAGTAGATTCCTGGTTCCAATGATTAAAGGAAGGGTTACCAGGGCCTTCAGCGCACAGTGCCGGACACCCGACGGTCACCTTTCAACTGCAAGTTCGTCCACCACCCCTGTGGCAAGAGCAGCCCCTGACTGCCCCAGGCTTGGTTCAGTACAACCGATCCTTGTTGCCAATGGCGCTGAAGGGCCCCAGACTTGGCATCAGCGTAAAGAAAGACTCCAGTATATGATGGGGGAACTGACTAAAATGGTCTCGCTGTTGGTACATGCACAGGCCCAGAATGTGTAAAGGCAGGCTGAACCCATTATCCCCGAAGTAGAGCACTCCGGTGAGATGAACCCGGAGTAGGAGCCGTTTCATCACCTATGCTACTAACATGATGGGACGAACCGCCAGACCCCTGGTTAAGAGCCGGGGGGCTTGGATGTCTTGGTGGAAGATCTCCTTCAGAGACTCAAGCACTTGGAAGACTCCCCCAGGCCCGAAATGATCAAGAGTATCCCAGAGAACAAACCCCTTTTTCTAGGGAAATTATGAGAAAGACTCTGCCGTATAAGCTAAAGATCCCGGCTATTCCATTGTATGATAGGGAGACAGACCCATGCAGCCATCTGGACTCGTTCAACATGCAGATGGACCTTCAGACTTGTAGCCCTTTGGTCAAGTGCCGTGTTTTCCCTGCTACTCTAGGAGAGATGCCCCGTGCGTGGTTTAAGAACCTCTCAGCTCACAGTGTTAGTAGCTGGGAAGAGTGTTAGCAAAAGTTTGTGAACCAGTATCAGGCACTGAGAAGGCAGCTTGTGCCCCTATGCCATCTTGCTACCATCTTCCAGGGTAGGCAGGAGGCGCTAAAGGATTACCTTACTTGCTTTAGGCGCGAGGCCAGCAATGTTGAAAGAACCTCGGACGAAGCCGTTCTGACCGCCATCTCCGCGGGACTCCGCAGGGATGG
>JANHAO010012137.1:0-16558 GCA_026873985.1 Saraca asoca | reverse complement strand
TTTGAGACCTCAAACTGGTGGATCTATGGGAGGTTTGCTCATCCAAAGGGGAGAAGAATTTTTGAAATTTGTAGCTCTTTGCTGCTCCCTTAGGCCAAGCAAACCTATCAGTTTCATCTTAGAATAATTTAACATGCAAAACATATCAATCAGTTTGAACAAAATTGATTTGTGAATGAAGTTTTTAAAGTTCAACCATGATAATTCGGGTTCATCTTCTTCTGTCAAAATTAGAATAATTTAGGTTTCTTGCATTTTGTTTAAATTGATTGATATTTTGTATTAGAATGACAAACTAATCAAAAATCGTACACTAATTTGATTAAAAGTCAATTAAAATTGCTCCTTAGAATGAAAATTTTGAACAAAAATTACCCCATTTATTTGGTACTTGTTAAAAAATTGAAACAAGCTTCCCAAATTTTTGTCAAATTAATCGAGAGGTAGGATATAGAAAAAATTGGGGATTAAAATCCACAAAAATAAATTGAATTAAAATGGCCAAATTTGGCCAATTTTGGAACCGGATCAAGACTAGTTGAAACTAGGTTTATGTGACTTGAAAACTAGGCAATTGAGTGAAGGAGAAGAGTTAGGTGCAGATTCGGCTTGCCCACGCACGTAGAAGGCGCTTGCATGCCATGTGGCACCCTACCAATCTCTACAACAATGTTGACACCATTGACCTTTATTCTCTAAGGTGATTTTTATGGATGTTTTTCTACATTGTTTTGAAATAAAATATATCATTTTGTCCTATTTATTTGAATATTAATTTGATATTATTTGAAGATTAAAATTTTGCTATACGATTCTTACATGATATGCTACTGTATATATTTTTTTGTGGACTAATTTGATATTGTTTGTATATTTAAATAATTTTGGATTATTGTATATGCAATTTTTGAAATTATGTAAAAATCAATTTTTATTCATATAATGTCTTGAAATTTTATGTAATTGTGTACTCACCTACCATGGGACCAGTTGTATAAAATTTTGCTAAAATAAAATTTTTTATTATATCAAAAAGAGTACTATGTTAATAATATATATCCTATTGGTGTAATTTTTTTAATATAGTTTGTTGATAATAATATGAGTGTTAGAATTGCATATTATATTCTTCAAATTTTTAAATTTCATATTGATGTTAAGTTTTAGGGATGTAATGTTTAATACTTGTATTATATTATGAAACCTTACATACTCTATTAGTGTTAGGTTTTATAGTGTAATACTATTTGCAAATTGTATAGTTTATATTTTATGAGGAAAATGATAGCATGATTAAGTTATACATGCATAATATATGTTTGTGATTAATTTTGTATGATGTTTCTCTTAAGCCTTTTTACCTATGCAATTAATCTTTGTAAAAACATTGAATAGAACCAACTATAAGGACTAGGCTAAATCTCTAAAATTATATTTGGTGATTAACGACTTATATCTAACTTTAAGAGAGGAAGAACTCATGATTAATGCTAATTCTACTACTGCTTAGAAGGCTCAACATGACAAGTGGACATATTCAAATAGGGTCTATTTAATAGTCATGAAATATACCATGGCTAAAACCAACAGGCAAAGTGTTATTGATTCACAAAATGCTAAGGCTTTTTTGGCTTTTGTTGCTAAAAAGTATGTGAAATTTGACAAAGTTGAAAAGGGTCACTAATTCTCGTTATTTAAGAAGATTGCTTATGAAGGAGTCAGGGGAGTTTAAGAGCACATCGATCATGAAACTGGTGCATTATTATGACCAGTTAAAGGATAAAAATGTTGACCTAGTAGACAGTTTTTTTGATCTAATATGCTTTAGAATCTCTTATATCTTAGTTAAATGTTCTGAAAACCTCTTATAATACCCAAAAAAGCAAATGGACTATCAATGAGATGATATTTATTGTTAGTCAAGTTAAGGAAGATATGAAGAAGGGAAAAATTCAAGCTGCTAATTATGTTTCTTATGGTTCCAATTGAGGACAAGGGAATAAATCATTTCAGAAGGATAACAAAGGGAAGTTAAATTATGAAAAAAAGAAGAAGAATGAGATGTAAGAGCAATATCATAAACCTAAGAGATCCTGTAAGTTCTACAAGAAGTATAGGCATAAAAGAGTTAGTTGCTTCAAATTTGAGAAGTGGCTTGAGAAGAAGAAAGGTGCTAAGAAATCTAAGAGAATCAAGTGATGGAGAATTGATGGTTAGACTGGGAAATGGAGATAAATGCAAGTGGAGCATATTGGAGTTGTTTGTTATTTTTATCTGCTAGTTATATTTTGAAATTGAAAGATATTGTTTATATACCTTCCATTAGAAAGAATTTGATTTTAGTCATTATATTAAACTAGAATAGATATTCTATTTTAGAAATAGAAATTTCAATTTTCTTTATGATTCTACTATTGTTGGCCCTGGTTCCTTGTGAAAAATGGTTTGTACAAAATTAACTTAAAGCCCGATTTTGCAAATTTTATAAACACAGTTGTTAGAAAGAAATGGAGTAGAGTGGATGCAAAATCTTCAATGCTTTGGCATATGAGTCTAAGTCATATTTCTAGAGAGAAGATAGAGAGATTGATAAAAGAAAGAGTATTGCATGATCAAAATTTCTCATATTTCTGTACATGTGTGGATTACATTAAGGAAAAACCCCATACTAGATCTAAAAAAGAGGAAAAAAAAACTAGAAAGCAAGATATTCTGGAGTTAATCTATACTGGTGTTAATGGACCCATTACACCTAGTGCTATAGGTGGATATAAATATTTCATCACCTTTATAGATGACCATTTGAGATTTGGATGGGTAGAGTTTCTCAATAAAAAATCTAAATCATTGGATGCCTTTAAGAGATTCAAGGCTTCAGTTGAACTTAAGCTGGGTAAGAAGATTAAATATGTTAACTCTAATAGAGGTGGTAAATATTATAGTAGATATGATGAAGCCGGAAGAAACTCAGGTTTTTTTGCTAGATATCTACATGAGTGTGGAATTGAAGCTAGTTACACTATGTTAAGAACACCAGAGTAAAATGGTATTGCAGAAAGAAGAAACATGACACTCATGGATGTGGTAAGGTGTAAGTTAGCCTATTCTTATTTCCAAAATTCATGTAGGGTGATGCTTTGAAGATTGTTGCATATGTCTTGAATCAAGTTCCAAGCAAATTTGTGACTAAAACTCCATATGAACTAATGTATGGGAAAAAGCCTAGTTTAAGGCATTTTCATATTTGAGGTTATAATTCTAGGGTAAAGCCATACAGTCCATCCACAAAGAAACTCAATTCAAAGACTATAGGTAGATTCTTCATTGGTTATTACAGTGGCTCTAGAGGCAATATGTTTTATTATCCAACTTATTTTACCAAAGTCATTGAATCAGACCACACTATTTATTTTGAGGATAAGTTGAAAAGTGAAAGTGAAACACCTTGTATCACTTTTTTTAGAGAAGAACAAAGTATTGTCCCACTAGTGACTCCGTCTCATAAGATGATCCAATACAACCAGTGATAGAAAACAGAGAGCCAGTTGTTGTAATTGAAGAAGTTCCTTGAAAGAGATCTCAAAAGGTTCATCAACAAGAAATTTCAAATGATTATATGATATATTTACTACAGCATGAATTTGATATTAATGATGATTCAGATCCCATGAGTTTTTTAGAAGTTGCTTTTGGTTCAAACTCTTCGAAATAGAAGAACGTCATGAAAGATGAGTTAGCATCAAAGTATAAGAATGATGTATAGGATCTTGTAGAATTGCTTGCTGGTTATGAATCTCTAAGGCTAAGTGAAATGCTCAAGGTGAAATTGAGAGGTATAAAGCCATACTAGTAGCAAAAGGCTATGCTCAAAGAAAGGGTATTAACTATAAAGCAACTTTTTTGCTGGTTTTGACTAATGACTCATTTCAAGTTATTATGGTGTTGATGGCTCATTTTGATTTAGAGCTTCACCATATGGATGTTAAAATAGCCTTTTTAAATGATTATCTATCAGAAATTGTTTACATGAACTAACTAGATGGTTTCCGAAAGAAGCGTAAAAAACACTTAGTGTGTAAACTAAAGAAATCCATATATGGTTTGAAACAAGCATTTAGACAATGATATCTCAAATTTGATGAGATAGTGACTTCTCTTAGTTTCAAGGAGAATATTGCGAATCAATGTTCTACTGCTTGATGAGTGCAGGTAGTTTTGTGATTCTTGTGTTGTATGTTGATGATATTCTCCTTGTTAGTAATTACATGAGCTTTTTGAATGAGACAAAGCAAATATTGTTAAAACATTTTGATATGAAAGATCTTGGTGATGCCTCTTTTGTTCTAGGCATACAAATCCATTCTGATAGATTCTGAGGTTTTCTTAGCCTATCTAAAAAATCATATATTGTGAAAATGATCAAAAGATTCAATATGGCTACATGCTTTCATAGTGTTCACCTATTCAAAAGGACGAAATTCTTTCTAAAGCCTAGTGCCATCAAGACGATGATGAGAAATCAAGAATGAATGTGGTGTCATATGCTTTGCTGTAGCTAGCTTGATGTATGCCCAGGTATGTACATATCTTGATATTACTTTTGCAGTTGGTGTACTAGGGAGATATCTAAGTGATTCTGATCAAAGACATTGGACTGCAGCAATGAAAGTTATAAAGTACTTAAAAGTTACAATAAATTATATGCTAACATATAGGAAATTTGATGATCTTATGGTTACAAGCTACTCAGATTCTAATTTTACTAGTTGTATAGATGATAAGAAATTAATATATAGATATATCTTTATGATAGTAGGAGAAACTATTTTGTGGAAAAGTGTCAAGCAATCGCTTACAATAACCTCTACTATGGAAGCAAAGTATATCGTAAGTTATAAAGCCACTTGTAAGGCTGTGTGGTTAAGGAATTTCATATCTAGTTTTAATATTATTAAGAGCATTTTTAAAGCCCTTAACCATTTATTGCTACAATGTTGTTATTGTAAACTTCTCTTAGAATAATAAAAGTTCTACCCATACAAAGCATTTTGATGTGAAATATTAATTTGTTGAGAGAAGATACACAAGCATCATATATGTATTGATGATATTTCCACCTATTATATGCTTATGGATCCACTGACCGAAGGCTTGGTTGTTGAAGTGTTTAGAAACATGTAATTAGTATGGGACTAGCTAAGTTTTTTGATATTTCAAGTTAGTGGGAGTTTCTTTTATATTATGTTAATAACATTGAACTTATATTAATGATGATATTGAGATTTATATTATTGAAGTATCAATGATATTGCAATATGTTTCATATATGTGTGTGTTGTTGCTAATTGTGCTTATTATTTTATGGCATGTTGATAGAGATATTTAAACCATGTCTTGTTATTGTGTTGAGATTGTTGATTCATATAATGGCATCTTGGATGAATGCATGGATTATTTTGTGAAGATATACATATGATCACATTTTATTATATATGTTTTATTACTCACACATTTCATATTATGTTTTGGTCATTAGAATGTGAGTATTTAGTGTCAAAATGTATTGGGTCTAACAGGCTGGCCTGGGACTAGTATGATTTTATTTGGCCTAGGACTTGGACTGGTCTGAAAAATAATAAAAATGATCCTATCCGGTTAGAGACTGGTAAGTGTTAACCCATATGCCTAGCCAATATAGTTGTGACTATCAATTATTCTTCTAAGCATGCAGATAGTGTATATGCTCAAAGACAAGATCCCAGTATGCCTAGCCAAGATAGTTGTGACTATCAATTATGTAAATGGATTTTTCATACTGAAATATCTTTTAGTTTAGCAAGTTGTCCAAAATTAAATGACCTTGTTCATCACTTTAATTCCTAATAGTGAGGTATAAGTAGGAACATTAGTATTAATAAATTGGAAAAAAAAATTGGTGAAAAGAAAATCATTTAGCTAATTTTTTTGAAAAATTTAAAAGTAGAATTGCACTTAGATCCAATAATCGAACATCACCCTTCCAACACTACAAAAAAAGGCTTAAAATAATGGTAGTTATGTACTGACTATAGTGGCAGTTTGAACTGCTACCAAGTACAATAGCGATAGTTATAAGAACCATCAGAAAACATAGCATCAAATTGACATTAGCAGCAGTTGTGTGCAACCACTAGAATCATCATGCATCAAACATTTAACAGTAGCTATTTTTCATGGTTAACCGCCACTATCTTTACTAAAAAATTTTAAAATTAAATTGGCGGGGGTTATGGAACCACCACTATTATTTTTAAAAATTTGCAATTTGAATTGGCGAGGATTATAGAACTGCTGCTATTATTTTTAAAAATTTACAATTTATCTTTAGAAAGATTATGCTATGTTTTGTTTTCTTATTTGTCATTCTTTTATGCCAAATAAAGCATATACAATCACTAAAACTCTCATCCACATTTAGATATATTTTTAATTAAAATTCATATACTTATTTTTTATGTCTTTTTAACATACACTTAAAAAGTGCCTCCTACTAAAAATAAGCCCCATATTGCATTCCATCGAATAAGTCAACAATCTTTTGCTTCTAAAGAGTAAGTTCCTAGCCTTAAGAATCAAGAAGCAAAATAATATAAATAACCTAAAGTAGCTATAACTAGACTGCCAAGTCAGCTGCTATTAGTACCATAGCAATTAATTAAGACTTCCTTGTGCAAGTATCCTTGTAAACAAAAGTTCAAGTTGTTCTGATTCTAAGCAAAGCATACAACTATATCCCTAAGGACACATGACTTAAGTAGTTTATAGCATAACACCCATCAGGGACTAGCTACTCTATCCTATAATTTTATTTTTTTTATGAAATGCAATAACATTAGCCAGTAATATTAGATTTTTCCCATTTGTGGGAGAGATAGTAGACAGGTGTGCTAATAAACTTATTGGCATAACTAAAATTTCATTAAGATTCTGTACTTCACTAATTAGGAAAAAAAACATATATAAATAAATCCTAAAATTTTAAAATTTCATGCTTGCTGGAAAGCTAAAATACTTTGGTAAATAACGAAAGATAAATATAGGAAAGAATACAAAAGTAAATAAGGTAAGTAACAAAGGATGAACTCAGCCAAGTTTGAGAGTAACTTTATCATTAGATTAAAGTGGATGTTATTTCTTATTACCATTAAATTTGACTACATTATAAACTCTGTCCTTCAATGAAACTTGGTTAACTTTAAAGCCACAATAATCACTATAAAGGCTAGATACATGTAACTAAAGAGTGAGAAACAAGAGAAAAAAAAATCATAAAAAAAAATGAAGAGGCAAAAAGGAAGATTTATGGTAAAATTGAATAGATACAAGAATACTCCTATATTATGTACAGTCACTTTGAGTGGGCTATGCTTTTCTAGCAGAATGAGAATAGTGGCCAGTTGAAGAGGCTCTGGAGAGCACAGAGAAAATGGAATGAAAGGCATTGGTTATGCCCTCTCTTTAGAACTAGATTGAAATCTTATTATTCAATACCAATGGGATTCCCTATCTTACAATGCATAAAAATAAAGTGTAGTCCACTATTCCGTATATCAAGTGTGACCAAGTGTTTATTATGGTTCACAAATATCATACAATAGAATTTCTAACCATTATGCAACATGATTTCTAGCATACATAGCAATTCTCATATAGTAGAAATTTTGGGCTAATATACCCCATAGATAGATATTGATTTTATGCAACAAAATTATCTATTGTTAAGTGGTATAAACTTTAGCTATTAAATAGCAAAAACTATAGCCATTACATTGTAGGCCTTTTAAAAAAAATTAGCCACAATTTATTCTAATCGATTTCTAATTTGCCTACAGACCCCTTTTCCAAAGCATTTAATCTATTAAACTAGCAAGCCACACAAACTCATGTAAATTCCCTTCTAATTTATGTTTAGCAAAACCCAACAATCAATCATAAGCCTCAAAGTCAACCAAAAGAAATTATTCTTGAACTCCCGACATATCACCAAATACCATGTTTAACCAAGAATTAGTTTAAAAAATAAGAGACGTCTGCCCTAAGAAACGACCAAACTAAGAAACATCTACCTTAAGTAGAAAGAGTGAGTTAGAAGCAAAGAGTGAGAGGGTAAAAGGGAACTCACTGGTGTGACCCATAGAGGCAAAGCAAATCAAGGCAGAATTGTTTAGAGAGTAGCAATCGGTCAGGAGTTAGAAGTAGAGAGAGATCAAGCGCAATCCCTATTAAAAATGATTACTGCCAATAAAGCTGCAAAATCATGTTAATTTGGAAAAATATGTTGCATTCGGTGGCAGTTGCAACAGTAACTATCATAATATTTTAAAATAAAATGATATTTTAATGGTGATTAAGTAAACCGCTACTAAATGTCAAATTAGCAGCAATTACACTAGTAACCACCATAATATTTTATCATAAAATGATATTTTAGGGGCGGTTAAGTAAACTGCCACTAATTTTAAATTTAATAGCGGTTTACTTAACCATCGCTAATTAACCACCTCCAAAAATCGATTTTTCCACCCCTTGATACATCTATTATTGCTTTTTATATTGTAAATACTTGTGGTGAGTACATGATATCCAATAAGATATGTTCAATTACATTTAATAATACATCTGTTAATACTAGTGCTATTATAATTTTAATTTCATCTTTAAATCTTATTCTTGATGGTCGATTTTTTCATTTTAGATGTACATACTATATTTTAAATTTAGTTATTCAAGATGTATTAAAAGATATTTCTGTGCTTGTGCAAAACTTTGAAATACAATTTTATATATCAAATCATCACCTACTAGAAAATATGATTGGAAGCAATTTTATATGCATATGTTTAAGAAACCTAAGACATCCCACTAGATGTTTGTGCACGATAAAACTTTACTTTTAATTTGTTAGAATTTTGCTTAGTATTTTTATTCAATGAAAATGCCCGATGATCCTCTTGAAAATATCAAATGAGAAAGGACAAAAATTTACTTATATTTTTTGCAAACATTTTATAGAATAACTAATCTTTTATCTAACTCTTATTATACTACATCTCATTCAATTCTTAGAGTTTTGCTTAATTTTAGTTCTTCATTTTTAAATTTAAGAAGTATTAAATGGTTTTGAGATTGCCATTGATGAATGCATACTAAAATGGAATAAATATTTTAGAAATATTCCTTATTTATATGTTATAACTGTAATTATGGATCCCAAATGTAAATAAGGAGTGAAAAAGTTACTAAATAGATATCATGCAAATATGCAATATGAATTTGATATAAAATCATACATGTACAATGTAAATAATTTGTTGCAATAGATTTTTAATACATATATATAATAGTAAATTTAATTCCTCACGTTCATGCGTGAGTTCTTCATCTTCTTCGAGAGCATATATCTCATATTATGAAGGTTTTGATAATTTCTTAGGTGTAACCAATGATAGCCTATTAATTAACAATGAGTTTAGTTCTTACTTATTTACATCTATTTTAACTAATACTTCAAATTTTGGTATTTAAAATGGTGGAAAGAACAAAAGACAGAATATCCTACACTTTTTCCTATGAGTTATGATATACTAACCCTTTTGATATCCTCGATGGCATCGGAAAGTATATTTTCTCCTAACGAATGAATTTTAGATGATAAGCGCCTATCAATGAGCCACAAAAACTTAAATATGACCATTTGTTTAAAGAATTGGTATAATGTAAAAGATCTAATAAAGGTGGATCATTATCCAATAAAGGAAGCGAAAATTAGAAATAGTAATCTATTTATATATTACATGGTTAGTTAGCAAAATATTTATGCTCATTTTATTTGTAAATAGTAAAATTTTTCTGAACTAGGTCCTATGATTTTTTTACCATGTACTTGGAGGTTTTCCATGTAAAAAATTGACATGTTTTTATTTTTATTTTTTACTATTTTAAATCTAATGCCCTATTATTTTTCAATTATTATAATTAAAAAAAGTTATAGGATTACAATTAAAATTGATAAAAAAATAAATGAAATTTTTTGTTTTGAATGTCTTCAATCATTGATGGAATGCTAAGAAGTCGAAAAACTGAACATCCCTCAACTTCACACCTAGTGCAATAGTGCTTGTATACAAAATAAAAACAAGTCAGTCCACTAACCCCATGACATAAAAACTAGAAACATACTTTTACTTAGAACTAATTGGAGACAAAGTTATGTAATTTGATTATAAGATTTGATTAATTTAGACTTAGAATTTAAAGAGAAAGGACCTCATGATTCAAACATAAAGCATTTACCTTCACAGAAATGGCAATAATTGACCCAACGTATAATTTTTACCTGTTAGGTTAACCTGATGACGCCTATTAATTAATCCGTTTTGATAGGCCTACCTATGGGATATGATTACATGCATTATTTAGTACTTATGTTGGACTTATGACTATAATGATGTCATAGTTGTTTTGACATCCTTTGTTGTGGCTACAAATTGTTATCCAATATATTATTTACTAAACTACGTTGTTCAAGTGGGAGATTATTAGAATTTCTTATATTGGATTACCTTATTTTAGACTATTTGTTAAATTGGATTATTGAATGTCATCAAGACAATATTGTATAAAAAGATAATAAGTGGTGATCATGTAATTGGATCCTAATTAACACCTAGACCTATTATGTATATTAGAGGTGTGAGATTTGTAATTAGACCTACAAAGATAGGTTAATTGGCCTAATAGGGTTGTAATAAAGCAGGTTCATATTTATATCATAGTTAGTGTTGTAATCACTCATTGAAGATACATTAAGTTTTTATCTCCTTTTTTCTGTTAGAATTTGTGAAGAGTGTACTTATTAGAAGTCTTTATTTATAGATTTTCAATGAGCATCAAGTACACAATTAGTTTTTAAATTTAGTTGATGATTTGTATAGGTGTATGCTTTGCAATATGACTTTAAGATCAGGTTATTGGGTATTTCATTCTTGCAAATTCTTGCAAGATATGGTATATTTTCATATAAGAGTAAGCTTTTCTTGGAACAATATGACTATGATTTAAGATGAATTGGCATACAAACGCTCGAGTTTCATCTAGGTGTTTTGAAATGTGTTGACTCGCGTGCAAGGGTGGACACAAGATTCTCTATCAGTGGGGGCTGGGCCTCTTCCAGTGGAGACTAGGCCTATTCTCTAAAATGGGATAATTTATAATTTGGCCCTTAAATTTTCTACTTTCTTTTACTAGGGCCCATCTTTAAAGAACCTTCTCAATTTAATCCTTCTATCATTTTTTTTTAGTATTACAATATATATTTTAAAAAATTGAGTGGGGGCTGGGCCTCACGTGGATCCGCTACTGGCGTGCTGTTATTGATGAGATTATTTGAAATTAAAATCCAAAATAGCATGTAGAAGAAGTTGATCCCGTGGTAACCAAGTTATGAATGCAGAATTTGAAACTACTTCATTTGCACAAGAGAGAGTCTTTGGAGCACATCAAATCAAAGCTAATAAGGAAAGAATGATAGTGAGCTTTCCAAGCTGGATAGCCAAGGAAGGTAAGCTTACGAGGTTGTTGTATGGAGGAATAGATGCTAATCAAGTCGTTGTTTGCAGTGATGGGCAGCAATTATGCCATGGTGGTAGACTGGTGGCATCAATGGTGCTGGCCATGATGGAAAAAACCAAAGGGAAAACGATGTTTCTGGGCGTTTGAGCCTTTTAGTGCTCTCATACTATAAAAGGAATTGAAAAGAAGTATGTGCCTTTAGAATGATTACAAATATTTATTCAACTAAATGAAACAAAAGAAAAGTAAAAGATAGATATATGTAGAATATAATCCGTAATTAATTGAGATTATGTAAAACAATTATTTAACATTTAAACTGCTTATAATATATAGTATCTTTTTTAAATATTTTACACGCACTACATTGCTATTGGTTTAATGTAAAAAATAATCAGTCATATATATATGTTAGGATTGCAAATAAAATATTTTGTATTGACTAAGAAATATTTCTAACCTTTAAATTTCAATATTATCATCTTTTGTATTTTAATAAGTTAGGAAACTATCTTTTTAATTTTAACATTTGTTTAATTATGACATCAAAACATCTGATTTGTCAAAATATAAAAGACAATAATATTAAAATCTCAAAGTTACAATAAGACTAGAACCATTAACTTATGTACATGATGCAGTGCCACAAAGAGATACAACACATCTAGAGCCATTAATTTATCATAAATAATACTGATAATATCATAAATTAAAAACTTTAAAATAGATAAAATTTTTAAGTTCATAAGTAGCGTTTCTCAATAAAAATTTCAAACAAAAAGAAAAAAAAAAGAATTACAGGCTCGAAATTTTTCTATTAGGTCTACAGAGGCTTTTATTTTATTTTTTTATGCAAAATAGAGGCTTCTAATCTAAATTAAGGTCCTACGATAAATTGCCAGATTGGTAAAAGTACATGGGCTCTGGCCTGGTCCACCAATATAATTCCAAAGGCCTAACGTCTCTTGTTTAGGATTGCCAAAGGCCCAAGAACTAAGTTATGTGCATGGATTGATCCGACCCAACCTATTTCCCTGCCCCCTCCCCTTACCAAAAATGAATAAGGATTTTGATTTTATATTGGGCAAAATTAGGGATTCTTTAGAAAAAAAAATGATTATTTGGGGGCCTTTTTCTTTTTTTTATATAAACTTGTAAAATTTAGCATTGTTATCGAATTAGCTCACAAGCAATTGAATTTTTAGCTTAAGAAATGAGGTGATGTTTAGGTAACTTTATGTGACTTTGACTAAATTATCCTTCTAATAGATTAAAAGTAGGTTATTTACCTTTATGAAATTTAAAATTTCATGCAATCTTTTTTTAAAAAGTAACTTTTTCGGTATGTAAGAATCTAACATGTAATGTTGATTTCACTCCTCATATATTTTAGATAATATTTCTTTGATATTAAAATTAGCTTAAGAAATGAGTTGGTAATTTTACCTGACTTTGATTAAATTATCCTTCCCAAACAAATAAAAACAACTCATTCACATTTATAAAATTTCTAAAAAAATTTCTTGCAATCTGTTTCAAAAAAGTAGTTTTTACCGTAGGTAAAAATCTAATATGCAATATTGGTTTCACTCATCGAATATTTTAAATAATATCTCTTTGAGATTAAAAATGATTTAGTGAAAGAATAAGATTATCAATGAAGAACTGCAATCATGGATGTGAGTGTATGTGCAAGTGCAAATTTATAATGTCAAATTAGAATCATATGTGCATATGCAATTTTTGGTATATTTAATTTGTATTTATACGAAAATTAGGAGGCATTAATTGTAGATTATATTTACCTACTAAATATTTGACTGAAACCAATTTCTTAAAATATGAGAAGTGTGAAAAGTAGTAATACAAATTACGCTACTAATATTTTGGAGTTGTTTGTGCAAAGCTGGATGCATAATGCATAATGTAAACACAACTCTCGCACAATGCATTTAAATTCACAGAAAAATTTAATGATTGAAATTATTTATGTGAAAATTGTATGACAGTAGAGTGTGCATTTAAATTCACAGTACTGGTTGGCAGAAGATTTGCCAGGTTGGCTGCACTGGCTACTGTCTTGTGCACTCGAATCTTAAAGAACAATAATGGCTATTGTATGAATGATTGAAACAAATGAGAATTGGATCAGGGATTAGGAATTTCGCAAAGTCAAAAAAGAATTAGAAATTTGTGATATAGAAAACAAATATGATTAATTAATTAGCCCCAATTTTTCACATGGAAAAAAATTGTCAAATTAATAAATGACTAACTAAAACATGTTATATGTAAAAAAAACTAAAAAAATAAATAAAAATTATGTGATAATCAGATTGTGCATGTTTGTTAGTGTTGTAAATGAATTTTTGTAATGAAGATTACTGTAGGTTGGGTTTTAGACAAAGTAAGTTTTTCTTAGGAGTTATCAAAATATCATAAAATTCTTACAAGCCTTTTGTCCATCATGGCCAAAGTTTTCACAGCCCTTTTTAAGTCAGTCAGTGCTGTTTTTATGCCAAAATAAGTTATAGAAGATCTGATGAAGCATTTACACATGGTCAAACACCAAGAGGCACCTGCATATTTGGCCTTGCTAGCTCTGTCTTCAAAGCATCCACCCAGGAATAAATCCATTCACTTGTTGGGCCTGAGTAGTTGTGGCAGTCATCTGATCTGAATCTGCAGGATTATACCTGTAATCAGGACTAAGCCAAAAGGAACAATTGTTAGGATTACAAATATATATATGCCTAGATTAACCCTTAAAAGGAAGAAACATTCTTACTAAGTTTTTTAATCCAAAAAGGGGGATAGATGCAAATATAAATATAGGTTGCACAATATATAGGACCCACCAATCTAAGTAAGAAAGTTTTTTAATTCAAGATGAGAAATAATCACAAATATAAAAATAGATCTTTCAATGTGTCAGATCTATCAGATTTTGAGTTTTACTGTATGTGTCTATCTCTTTTCATGTATAATAAAAAATATAATTTATTTCAAGAATAAAGTTTTTTTTAAAAAGAATGGACAGGAAGTTGATAATAGTAATATTACCCCATCTGCAATGTGGGATTGCATTCCAGAGGTTGGAAGAAGCCCTGAGGGTTAGCATTCTCTGAACCATATGGCATACTTTGATCACCAGCTTCCCAAGATGGTCGAAAGTGGTTTGCTGAATTAATCTCTTCAAGCTGCCAATAAAAAAGGCAGTAAACAATTACAACAGCTGCAGAGGACCTTTAAGTGAGAGAAGGAAAACTAGCATGGAAGATACATGGAATAGTGAAACAGAGAAATTAATTTTAACTTCTAAAAATCCAATGGCCAAGGTATGAATAATACAGATTTCACAATTCACTCTTTCACAATCACCTTACAACGTAATAAAATCAATTTTAAACAGATTGTGTCTTATGTGTAAATTGTAAAAAAATAAATTATGTAACTAGTATTTTTTCTATAAAATATCACACTTGAGTCAGAGTTATACATGGTTTTGATTATAAATAGAGAATCAAGGTTGTAGTTTTAAAAGGGTCTGGTAACAACTGCCAGAATTTTATGCAGTTTGAAATTTAACAGAAAAATCTGAGGCCTGTCTTGTACAAGCAAATGCAGCCAGAAACAAGGAATTAACAACGAAAATTTTTGCTTGTCATGGAATGAGCTTCATCTTCATGGATGATGGTAAGATGTTACCTTCATGGTCAAAGCTCTGTTTGCTTCTACCAACATATGCTCCTGTTTTAATGAAAAAAAAATTGATTAAAAATTTTGGCAAACAAAGGCTGCTTTGTTCTGGTAGTCATGTTAGCAGCACATACCTTGTTTTGGAGATCACCAAGCTGGTCCAGCATATATTGGGTCTGTTGAATGAGGTTTCAGACAGTGTGAGAGACAGGCAACAAGACTCATAATCTTTCCACAAAAGATTCATATTAATGTAAAATTAAGACATTATAGTCAGAAACAATAACCATTTCCAATCATATGTATATCTCTAATTCGTTTTGTCCATCTAAGTTACTGCAGAATAAACATTAGTATTCTTGAACATACACAAAACCCATATAGTATCACCTTTGTGGACCTGACTTGCTTAAGAGATGAGTCCAGCTGCCTCTCAAGCTGCTCAAGGTCTTTGGTATTCAGTGGGCCTAAATCTTCCCCAAGAAGGTTCCTGCAATAAGAGGAACCAATGGCAAGGTGATAATTTATATACAAGAGATCCTTTCACATTTGGTGAATTGCCTTTTAAGAAAAACACAAGAAAAATGCTACTCACACAACTCACAATTTACACACATGATATACCTATTTAAAAATTCAGTAATGTTACTTAACACACTGTTTTTTATACTATCTTTCACACTGAAAGTATAACTTAAGTTAGATTAATACTACGCGACATAAAAGTGTGAAATTGGAGAGACATTTTATCTTACTTTTTAAGTAAAAAAGATTACTTCAAGAGGAGTGAGATACACGTAGCATGCATGGAGTTCCACATTTGTGGGGTCTACATATTTTCTTGTTTCAAGTTTTATGTCTATTTTTCTTTTCATGGAGTAAAAAAAAAAAAACAAAAAAATGGTTTTTAGTCGAAAAGTAAGAATTTCTAATGAAAATGGCCCACCAGTTTAAAACAAGACAGACTTGTTGGGTTAGTATTAAACATATTGTTATAATGGAAAGTCAAATGGAATTTCTCGCACCATAACCACATGAGATGCAAGAGAAACAGGAAAAGTGAAGTCTTAAATTTTTTAGTAGCATTGTTTTACAAATGAACAGGTGGACTGGTCAAGTAGTATAGCAATTTATGATAATCACCTCTGGGTCCTTTGGAGGGATTCAAATCTTGTTTTCAGCTTTATATACTCACGGTAGCTAGTCTGCAACATGAGAAAATGCAAAATGAAACAAGGTCCTTCACAAT
>JANHAO010012136.1:0-16561 GCA_026873985.1 Saraca asoca | reverse complement strand
TACTATTATCCTCTATCTTGGGTTTTTTAAGAAATATTTCTACTAAGATTCACATTTAGGCAACTAAAAACTAACTTCTTGAGAATGCCACATGATCTACCTTCATGACTAACAATGGATAAATTATCATAGTTGCTCCAAGTTTAGCTAATGCTCTAGGAAGAAAGATCTAGAGACATCAGACAATCTTAGTGTCAGGATGTTTTAAACAATAAAAAAGTAGCATAAGATAAAAAAAATAAGAAATGTGAGTAGGACATCACTTAAAGATGATGTCACCCAGAAAAGCGAAATGAGCCATACCTCTAATGCAGTTACCCTATTATTGCCCTTGCATCTTTTTTTGAGCTTAGTCAACATGGCTTCATGCAACATGAACTATATGGAAGGATTGCATACCTATGATTGGCAATAGAGCCAATCAGTAATACTCCCTTAGCATGTTAGAGAAAAATTTGAAACATACCATGATCAATGTTGGTAATACACCTTTCTAGAAACCCCAAACTCCACCTTCATCATAGACTTCTTGAATCTAGAAATGCATGTTAGAGTGTTAGACTTTTAAACACATAAAAAGGAAACCTCTGGGATTGAAGAAAAACATGATTATATATATAATATGACAACTTGGAATAGTCAATCAATTGGTTGAAATATTTACATCTGATGGAATAGAAAAGAAACCAAATCAGCATAATAATCAAAACTAAAAGTTTTGTTTGCCAAAAGATTTATCATTGGAAAGTGATATGGTAGAAAGGACTAAAGCAATCTAGACTTTACACATCACATGGCTAGTTCCATATGGAAGAGGCTTAATTACAAAAAGAATGGTTTGTTCTATGGCAAATAACAACCCCTGATCCGAGGGCAGAGTTCTATTTGACTTTTTTCTATGTGTCTGCAACATAAAGAAGTTATTAACGCAATAATAGAGGGGACCAAACCATAAGTCTATAAGACTTGCTTAGTGAATGGTGAGTTAGGCAGGAAGGCATCTTGTTTATCTTTTGGCCATGATCCAAGTTATTGTGAACATTAAAACACCAGTTTCTAAAAGAGAAGGGTTTTTAAAAACTTAAAAATATGTGTAACCATATTATTTTCTATTTTAATGAGTGAAACTAAAGAACCATTTTTCATTTTCACTACATTTGGTAGTCCCAAAATAGCTGCCAAAGTTATTGTTTTGGGTTCCTATGGTACAGGAAACAAAACTTATCAGCAAATGAAGGAGAATGCAAGTAGGGATATAAGAGGAGAAAATGAAGTTTCCCAAAAGAAGATTAAAAAAAAGGATATAGGTTTGGCTCTTTACTATGTTTAATGCACAATAAGGAATTATAAATAGGAACCTAGAAAAGAGGAAGGGGCACAAATGAAGGAGAATGCAATCAGAGATAGATAAGTGGTGTAGATATTAACTAGCATTTTACTTGCATGTGTCTAACAACTACCCAGATGGGATTTGTCAAGAGCACATTAACACACCTACAAGGATTTATACAACCCTTTGTAAATTGCATAACAGGCTTTCAACCAATTAGTAGTCAATGTGACAACCTTACAACAGGGCTAATGCACAAACAATCATACAAAGCTTAATATTAAAAATAGCGCAATTGAACATTTTTAGCCAGAAACATGATAAAAAAAGATGAGCATTGTATGGGCCATTACTTTATTCAGACACTGAAACTTTCAAAGATGAAAACAAACTAGAAATTAGGAATCATAGTCCTTTCACAGACAAAGTAACTCACCTAGATAAAGCAACAACGATAAGTGAGGAGAGCATCCCAACTGATCCATCATTAACACCTTTTCTTTTCTATTCTAGTATAGCTGCTTCAGCCTTGTCCCTGAATATTTGATAGAAATAATAATAAACACCTTGTACCATAAAAAAGTCTAGAGAAGAATGCCTTAGCAAAGATGCCATTACTACCTAACTATAGACCTTGGACCGACAACCTATTGACATATGGTTCTTGCTGACCTACTCTGGCAACAGTGGTCCAATGCACAACCTCGTCTTATTGATCTTCCATTGACAAGTCTGAGAGGCAAAGGAAAAGGGTAGCAAAAAGGTCTTTGGAAGAGAGGAGATTTCAGATTTGGTGTTACAAGAATGAGAAAGGGGCATAGTTTTCATTTTTTTGTAAAAGGAAAATTGATCAAGATAAAAAAAAAAAAAGAAATGTTTTATGAGTTATTACTATTTATGGCAACACTCAAATAACTATTTTCTATTATATTTATGGCAATGGTTTTAAGTGATTGTTGCCTAAAATTAGAAACTAAGGCAACAATAAAAGAGAATGTTGCCTATTCTAGTTATAGGCAACAGTTTTTGAATGTTGCTAGGTTTAATGTTGCCAAAGGCCAAAAATATTGTAGTGTAGTTTACTCATGAATAATTGATATCATGTTTTCTCAATTATTCCATAAATAGGGATATTTAGAAATTATAACTACATGTACAAATTATCTCATTATTACAATCTCCATTATAATTTATTTGCACACAATTATAACTTGGAGGACTTTCCAAAATAGCATACATATATCAAGCATATTGTTGTATATGGAAATTGGTTTGACCCGAGAAGGGCTACGAACGACTTGAAAGTGACAAAAGGGACCAACTCGAAGAGCCTCTGAAGTGCCTTGCCAGCAACCGTGCCAGAACAAGCCCATGCACGAAGAAGCAAACTCGACCTCCTTATTCTCAAGGTCGGGTAAGCGACCTGGCTAAGTGAAGCATAGCCTGCGACCTGAAAGCTCACTGAAAGAGGGCTAAGTTATATCCAGCTCCAATGGTCGAGTAGGGCCCACCTATATAGGATAACTTGCAACAGTTGAAAGTAGGAGATTTAGTTTATAAATCCTATCTTGTACAATAAATGTTGATGTAATAGATTTACTACATATGTAACTACCATTGTAGCCTCTTTTCCTCTATAAATATGAGGAAGGAGCCCCTCTGTAGAGAGAGATCGAGATGACATAGTTAGACTCTGCCAAAATAGAGATTAAATACTATAAGAATATTGCCTCAATAACACACTACCATGGACGTAGGGTCCAACGTTGTCTGGATTTGGCCAAACCACGTTAAATCGATGTCTCTTTCTTCTCTGCTCTTCCCTTCATTTCTATCTGTTTTACTACTTTATTTTATCTGAACTAGTAGAAGGCCAGAGGTCCTGTAAGAATCCCCTCGTTGGCCAGATTTTGGACTTTTACCAAAATTTGAAGTCAACATTTTGGTGCCGTCTGTGGGGATCTCGCCTATTCTGGTTCGTTTTAGTTGCTTTGGCCAAGGGAAGAGTCACCAAGGCCTCGAATGCATAACTCTATCCTTCAGATGGCCATGTTTCGACAATAAACTTGTCGATTGCTCCTGTCATCAGAGCAACTACTGGTATTCCCCTAGCTAGCTTAGCATAATTAGTCTTCATCGCCAACAACGCTGATAGACCACAGACCTGGCTTCAACGCCAAGAGAAACTTGAGCACATGATGTGAGAGCTACCCAAACGATCACACTGTTGGTACAAACATAGACCCGGAATGTACAAGTGCGAGCTAAAATCACTGTACCCGAAGGTGAACATTCTGGTGAAGCCAACCAGGAGTAGACCTCGCATTGCCATCCATATGGCTGGGATAGCAAACTAAACCATCGAGTCCCTAGCCAAGGACTGGGGGGCTTGGATGTCGTGGTGCAAGGCCTCCTTCAAAGAGTTAAGCATTTGGAGGAGCACCCTCGAGCTCGAGTTGACCAAGGTCACTTTGAGGAGCGAACCCTTTTCTCTAGAGAGATCATGGAGGAACCCCTTCCGTGTAAGCTCAAGGTCCTAGCCATTCCATTGTATGATGGGGACAGTGACTTGCATAACCATCTAGACTTGTTCAATATCTAGATGGAGCTACAAGCTTGTTACCCCTTGATCAAATGTCATGTCTTCCCCACTACCTTGGGTGAAGTTCCCCGAATGTGGTTCAGGAGCCTCCCGGCTCGTAGTGTAAGTAGTTAGGAAGACTATCAGGAAAGGTTTGTTAATTAATATCAAGCATTATGGAAGCAACTTGTGCCCCCGTGCCACCTCGCTATGATCTTCCAAGGCAAGTAGGAAGTGCTAAAAGATTACATTGCTCGCTTTAGGCACGAAGTCAACAATGTTGAGAAACCCTCAGATGAGGCCGTTCTAGCTGCCGTCTTTGCGGGACTTCGTAGATATGGAAAACTATTCAAGAGCCTATATAAGTCCCCAATTGGCAACCTAGGTGAATTCTATGAGTGGGCCACGAACAAATCAAGTGGGATGAGACTTTCGGCTCGCAAAGAACCAAAACAAGTGGTTCAGCTCCGAATAAGAAAAGAAATAATCATGGGAGCAGAAATGACAACCTCGAATGCTAGCTCACTAAAAAGAGTAAAGACGAATGATCCTTACCCCAAGCTTGCCATAACACTTATAGCATCTTGTCAAACACTCAGGACAAGATCTTTGCAATGGAAAGGGACAAGGAAGACTTCAGAAAGCTTCCACCCTTGAAGAATTCTGACAAGTCCAGACTCAACCAAGGAAAATTCTATGTATATCATAACAAATTCAAGCATGTCACTTCAGAATGTTGGGCACTGAGGGACACTATCGAGGATCTCATTAAAAGGGGCCAATTGCATGATTACGTTGTGCGACCCTTTAGGCAACAACATGGATCATCCCAATAGGATATCGAACAAGAGCAATCTCCTACTATCAAGACAATTTTTTAAACTCTTGTATTTATTTGTAAATTGTATGGACATTTTGAATACGACTATTGATATTAAGTTTTCTTCTAACAGTGCAAACAACATCCACAGTTCATATGCGATCAACATCTTGCAAAGCTTATGAAAGACTTTATACTTCATGATGACTATGATCCTTAATCCAGTTGAGGTCCCCCAAAGCTCAATCCGGAGAAGAATTGATGAACACTTAACCAATTGAGCTGCAGGCTCGCTAAGGCATGGAAATGCTCAAAACAAACTCACTTAACTAGTTGAGCTGCGGGCTCACTGAGGTGTGGAGGCGCTAAAAACAAACTCGTTTATGCCAGCCCAACTGCGTGCTCGCTGAGGTGTGGAGACATTAAAATATACTCACTTATTTAGGCATAAAATCGCCCCGACCACAAGATCAGTCACCCTTTAATTTGGGCACAAGATCACCCTGACTACAAGATCAGTCACTTGTCAACTTTGTAACTCTCATGCGAACTCAACTAAGTCACAACTCTCCTGTGCACTTATCTATTTGCCCACAGGATCGTCCCGAGTATGAGATCGCTCATTTATTTGCTTCACAACTCTCATGCAAACTTATCCCTATGCATACTAACCTATCTATTTATTTGGCAACAAGATCGGCCTGAGCACAAGATCACTTATGCATTGGTCACTCAAATGGTTCAACCTTTGCTAAAAGAAAATGGCAACAACAAATAGAAATTGCAAAAAAGTAATTTTATTCATTGAAAGGCCTCGACAAGGTAGTATAACATTGGAAAAGGCTGACCCTAGAAGGGCCACGAGCGACTTGAAAGTGACAAAAGGGACCAGCTCGAAGAGCCTCTGAAGTGCCTTGTCATCAGGTCGTATATCGTGCGACCTCACCAGAATGAGCCTGTGCATGAAGAAGCGAACTCGACCTCCTTATTCTCAGGGTTGGGTAAGTGACCTGGCTAAATGAAGCATAGCCTATGACTTGAAAGCTTGCCAAAAGAGGACTAAGTTATATCCAGCTCCAACAGTTGAGCGGGGCCCACCAGCAGAGGATAACTTACAGTAGCAGAAAGTAGGAGATTTATTCTGTAAATCCTGTCTTGTATAATAAATGTTGATGTAATAGATTTACTACATATGTAATTACCATTGTAGTCTCCTTTCCTCTATAAATATGAGGAAGGAGCCCCTCTATAGAGAGAGGCCGAGATGACATACTGAGACTTTGCCAAAACAGAGATCAAACACTATAAGAATATTGCCTCAATAACATACTATCGTGGACGTAGGGTCTAGCACTATCTAGATTTAGTCGAACCACATTAAATCTTGTGCTTCCTCCTCTACTCTTCCCTTCTTCTTCTTTGTTTATTTTGTTAATTTTACTTCATTTGAACTGGTTAAAGGTCAGAGATCCTAAAGAATCCCCCCGTTGGCTGGAGTTTGGACCATAACCAAAATCTAATGCAACACATATGCATACTTAAGACTAAATTGATAAAGAGGCCAAAACATAACATTTTATTAAATATGTTAAGGTCTATAATATCTATACCATTACAATAGTTATTTCTTGGGTATCCTATACTAATAATCTCCTTCTTGACCTAAAGCCAATCACCCTTGTACTTAATCCTAGTTCTTTCTAAATGATGATCAAGTTTTTGTTGGAACAGAGCCTTAGTAAAGGGATAAAGCTACATTATCATCTATGGGAATCCATTTTATTTTTATTTCAATGTGCTTTATGATATCTTTGATCAAATGGTAACACCTTAAGAAGTGTTTAGATCTTTGATGAGACCATGTTTCCTTAGCTTGTGCTATAGCTCCATTGTTACTGTGATAACAATGTTAGGAACTACCCCTAGTTCTGTGAAGAACTTCTTTATCCAAACATCTTTCTATGATATTTCTAAAGAAGCAAGGAATTCAACTTTAGTTATAAAATCTAATATGGTATCTTGCCCGGAACTCTTCCAACATACTGCACAACTTGGAACCTTTCCAATATACCACACTTTCATTAAAAATGAATACAAATCTTGGTTGAGATTTGTAATCATCTCGATTTGACTAAAAGCTTGCATCTGTGAAACCTTGAATTCTTAAATTAGGGTCTCCTCCATATATCAAGAATACATTCTTAGTTTTTCTCAAGCACTTAAGGATGGGTTTGACTACTCTCCAGTGTCTTTCACTTAGATTAGCCTAATATTTACTAGTCACACTTAGTGTATGTGAGACATCTAACCACATACATAGCCTACCATACATGATTGATCTTATTGCAAAGGCATAGGGAATGTTATTCATTCATTTTTTTTCATCTTCCATCTTAGGACACTCTTTCCTAGACAAGTGAATACCATGAGACAAAGGTAAGAACCTTTTCTTAGGCTCATCCATGCTAAACTTCTTTAGCATCTTGTCTATGTATGTGGATTTGGAAAGGCTAAGCAGTTTTTCATATCTATCTCTATAGATCTTCATATCTAGAATGAAACATTCTTCTCTCAAGTCCTTTATGGGGAATGTCTTAGATAATCATGACTTAGTAGATTGTAACATGGGAATGTCATTTTCTATAAGTAGTGTGTCATCTACATATAGTAATAGGAACACAATCGCACTTCCACTAACCTTCTTGTACACACAAGGTTCATTAGTTAATGAAGTCAAACAATTTGACTACATCATCAAAACATACGTTCTAGCTCTGTGAAGCTTGGTTTAGTCCATAAATGAACTTCTTTAGCTTGCATACCTTGTGGAATTCAGTCTTAGATACAAAACCTTTAAGTTGTATCATATATATACATCGCCCTTTAGGTTTCCGTTAAGGAAAGCTATTTTGACATCCATTTGTCAAATCTCATAATTATGGTATGCAATTATTGCAAGTAAAATCCTAATGGACTTCAACTTGGCAATTGGCAAAAAGGTTTCCTCATAGTCAACTCCTTGAACTTGTCTATAACCCTTTGCCACTAACCTTTCTTTTTAGGTTTTTATTTTTCCATTTGCATCAATCTTTCTCTTAAAGACCCATTGGCACTTGATGAGTTTTATTCCTTCAGGTGTAGTGATCAAGTCTTATAACTGATTCTCATGCATTGAATCCATTATGGATTTTACGGCTTCACACTAGTTCAAGGAATCAATATTTGATATTGCCTCCCAATTAGTAGTAGGCTCATTGTCATTCTTGTGTGTAAGGAGCAAACCATATCTTTTACGTTTATAATGTTCCTGAATAGATCTCTAGCATACATGTGTACTTTGAGCTTAATTAGTTATCTCAACACCATGAGATACCTAATCAGGCTCATCCTTAACCATATAATCTATGTCATTTTGTGACTCTTGGACTTCTTCAAGTTCTATTTTACTCTCACCAGCCTTTTAAAAAATAAACTCTTCTTTCAAAAAGGCAGTGTTTGTTAAGACAAGCACCTTTTACTGAATTGGATAGTAAAAGTAGTAACCCCTTATTTCCTTAGGGTATCCCACAAATAAACGTCTATCACTCTTAGATCCTAACTTGTTTGTGATGTTCAACTTTACATATGCAGAACACCCCTAAATCTTTGTGTGTGAAAGACTTGATTTCTTCCCAAATCATAGCTCATATAGTGTCTTATCAATAAACTTTGAAAGGACATGATTAAGGATATATGCAGTAGTTTCTAAACTATAGCCCTATAAAAGAGATAGGTAAAGTTGTAAAGTTCATCATGGAACATACCATGTCAAGCAAGGTATGGCTTCTCATTTTTGAAACACCATCCATTTATGGCATTAGAGATGGAGTCCATTGTGAGAGAATCCTAAATTGTTTTAACCATTGAGTGTTTGAATGTAAAGAGGAGATGTGTGAGATCATAGAGAGAGTTAGTGCATAACATGTGTGCTAGGGTTGAAACTCTTGTATATCTTTTTTGGTTTGGCTTCTCTCTTCCTTTGATGGAAGAGTTTGGAGCACAAGCAAAAGTGGAGAGGCTTAATGAGTGAAGCACAAACTAGGGTTACCCCTTGCTTGGGCTATGCACTTAAAGAGAATGGGATGTACGTCTGGTACAGCCCCTTAGGCCTAATGAGTCCACACTCCTTAGCCTATAGCTCCTTCCTTCATGTCCAATAAGCCAAACACTTTCTTATGACTCCATACTCATAAACTCTCCTTTTGTAATTATCTTTTAATTATTTTTAATTAACTTAGAATAGTTTCTAAGTGAGGAACCTTTCCTCTATTTTAGATTTCCTCCAATGTTGATATAAATATTTTTAAATATTTAAATATCAACTACAAAAATTTACTACTATTTAGTAATTTTAATTTCCATTAGAATTATTAATTCTTTGATTAATTAACACTTTTAATTGCATAAGAATACTTAATTAATTATTTCAAATTTCCAAGATGGTCATCGAATTCAACTCTTGAATTCATAATATTTTGCATTCTAACTTTTCTTTTACATTGGATCAAAGTGATTCTATAGTGTGTGATCCATTAGGCTTCTATGCATGTTGGCAATGAATTTGTTTATAAGCTTCTTCAAGCTTATTGAATTAAAATTCCTTTTTAATTCAAACATAATTTCTCCAAATTATTCAAACAAATTCATAGATCATGATTAGCTTCTAGCAAAGTATCATGATCACCCAAATGCCAGGAATAGATTTATTTGGAAATCAAACCTTTTATGACAAGGTGTCAGTGTAGAATTCAATCTATTCATCTTTTAATATTCAAATTGGATGAAAGGTATGGTTCAAACATTAACCTTATAAACATCCAATTTAGAGTGAATGTTTGATTATGTGCTATCTCATAATCATTCATACATAAAACTCTTTTTATGTATCATTAATTAATTATACATAAAACTCCTTTTATGTATCAAATAGTACATAAGCTTATGATTTTGATCATAGCATAATTGTCAAAGTATTTTTAGAATATCTTTCCTTTGTTACCAGGGAGGATGAATTCTCTCTTGATCAATCACTACCTTCGTGTACATTTTGATGTACCAAAATTATTCATATCTAATTTTTCAAGAGTGCAAGCATAGAATAAAATCAAAGTACACAACTTCATACATAAGATACTATATAGATCTCAAGTCTAAGGATCACTTGCACCACTTTTCATATGAAAAGTTCATTAACACATGGTAACAATCCATGTGGTTTCTTGAGATGAGCTATTCCAGTCATATGTTCTCTACCATATACCCATATGTTTATCTAGATATCTCCATATCAAACTATGTATGTGATCATTGCATTCTTTGAAGAATGTGACATAGTATATAATGGTTTACTCATGAATAATTAAAATCATGTTTTCCCAATTATTCCTCAACTAGTGATATTTAGAAATTATAACTATATGTATAAACTATCTTGTTATCACAGTTTTCATTGTAATTTATTTGTATACAATTATAACTTCAAGGACTTTATCCAAAATAGTATACATATATCAAGCATATACATATTTAAGACTAAATTGATAAAGAGGTCAAAACATAACATTCTATATATGTTAAGGTATGTAGTATTCATGCCATTAGAATAATTGTCTCTAGGGCATCATATACTAATAGTCCATGTGTGTTTGAACCAATTGGGATTGGTACATCTAGGATTAGTAGTTGAATATACTCATCAATTTCTATGTCTTTTATTAATGTTGTATGCTCTCGTGTTGTAGATGATTTGACCATGCTCGTTCATTAAGAAAATTCTCACTGATGGTAATCTTTTTACCACTATCAATTTTATGCTTCGATTATTGTTTTCTTTAGGTATATTACTATTTAATTGTTGGGATTTAACTTACCACCACCTTAATGTTAGGAAAAATAGATCAAAAGCATTAAATATGGGCAGCAAAATTTTAAACTTTTTCTTTAAGCCTGAATCATGTTATTTGTAAATTAATTCATAAAATTTTGTATAGTTTAAATAAGCTTAAAAGTAATAATTTGAATTATACCTTCCCAAGAGTTTTTTTTTTTTTTTTTTGAGATGCTTGATCATCAAATTTGAATTTAATCTCCAAGCGATTCTACAAACTCCTTAACAAGCCTTATGATCAACTCTTTAAGATTGTTTTTGAGCAACTCCTTCAAATTTGATCTTCAATAACAAATATGATCCACATGAACTAATTAGATTCAAAGCCTCTACCAATGTTCTTACAATAAGTAGAGTAGGAAAATCAACTCCTTAGCTTAAGAG
Source organism: Saraca asoca (assembly GCA_026873985.1). Taxonomy (NCBI): domain Eukaryota; kingdom Viridiplantae; phylum Streptophyta; class Magnoliopsida; order Fabales; family Fabaceae; genus Saraca; species Saraca asoca. Next base: position 5,520 of record JANHAO010012136.1, on the reverse strand, counting down.
GTGCTAGATTTCTAGGGAATCTCAAATTCACTTGGGAAAGGTTGGTGTTTGAATGCAAAGAGGATAAGAGAAGAGAGATCACATTAAAAGATTTTTGGGTACATATCACATGTGCTAAGGTTTCAAACTTATATGTGTTGCTATGTTAAATGGTTAACATTTCTCCTCTTTAAATAAAAGAGATTGGAGCATAAGTAAGAGTGGAGAGCAAGCATGTGTGGTGCACAAGATAGGGTTTTCCCCTACTTATGCTATCCATTTCTCTAAGTGGTTAGGCTACACTACTAGTGTTACATTTTAGGCTTGTGTGCTACCTTCTTGGCCCAAAGAGTCCATACTCCTTGCTTGAGTCATAATGAGTTCAAAGTCATTAACCTTCATGCACCCTTCTTTTGTGCCTAATAAGCCCAAACTATGAGTCCAAACTCATAAACACTTTTATGCAATCATAAAATAATTCTCAGATTGTTTAAATCCATTAATTAAAATTTTTTTCTAAGTGATGAACCATTTCTCTACTTATTATCGCCTCCAAAGTTAATATAAATGTTCCTACGATATTCAAATATCAATATTGAAAAATTACTACTATTTAATAATTATAATCTCTATTAGAATTATTAAATTATAGATTGATTAATACTTCTAATCATATTTGAACACTTAATTAATCATATCTAATTTCCAAGTTATTCACTAATTTAATAATTGAATTCAAAACATTTTGCATTCTAACTTTTCCTTTCACTTTGGATCAAAGAGATTCTATTATGTATGATCCATTAGGTTTCCATGCATGTTGGACATTAATTTATTTACAAGCTTATACAAGTTTAATTGAATTAAAACTGCTTTTAATTCAAACACAATTTCCTTAAAATTTTCAAGTAAACTCATTAATCATGGTTGGCTTTTAGCAAAGCATCATGATCACCCAAATGCCAATAATAGATTTTTGGAAATTAAAATCTTTCCTGACATGGTATTAATGTGTAATTCAATCCCTTCTCTTGATATTCAAATTTGACTTAGGGTATGGTTCAAGTGTTAACTCTAATTTGAATATCCAATTATAGGTGTATGTTTGACTATGTGCTATCTCTTAATTAATTATACATAAAACTCTTTTTATGTAGGTATCAATACATAGTCCTATGATTTTGATCATAGCACAAGTGTCAAAACATCTTTTGAATATCTTTCCTTATTATCAAGGAAGAGAAATTCTTTCTTGATCAATCATTATCTTCATGTATTTTGTATTGCACCTAACTATTATTCATACTAACTCTTTAAGAGTGTAAGTTTAGAATAATATCAAAGTTCATAACTCCATTCATAAGGTACTATGTTGATCTTAAGTCTAATAATCACTTACATTACCTTTCACATGAGAAGTCTATTAACACACGATAATATTCCATATAGTTTCTCATGATGGGTTAATTCAATCATATGTTCCATAACATATACCTATATGTCATGTCCAAATATTAGCATATTTATAGTGTATGAGATCACCACATTCTTCTAGAAGAATGTGACATGACATATGTTAGTTTACTCATGAATAGTTGATATCCTATTTTGTTGATAATTTAACAACTAGGGATATTTAGAAATATAATTATATGTATAAATTATCTCATAATTAAAATACCAATTGTAATTAATTTATACACAATTATATTTCAATGATTTTATCTTATATATTATACATATATCAAAACATAATTTTTAGGTAATATCCTAAATTTTCCAAAACTTATTTTGGCAACAAAAATAGCTTTTGAAAAATCTAAAAAGGGTAATTTTTAAGGAATTCAAAACTATAGATATTGGGCTCTGAGAGGCTTAGATATAGTAGAAATCAGCTATGTGAATTTTAGCAAGTTCTTCAGAGATCAAAATTTGACTGTGAATGTTCAAGGAGTGAAAGTCATATTATTCTATTTTTAGTGAACTTTGGAAAAAAAAATAGAAACAAGGGTTATGGATAATGAATAAAAGCAAAATTAGAGCCATTATGAAGGTACTTAAACTAATTTGTATTAAAATTTCATCATTTTTGGAAATAAATAAGTGTATTAAATTTAAGCTCAAATGGAAGAAATAAGGAAAAAAGAGAGGTAGTCAACTTGTAAATAGTGAGAAGTTAACTTATTTTTCCCCAAATTTCTCCTCCCTAGCTAACTTCCTCCTTTTTATTAAGTCATTCCTACACAAGCAAACCTATGCTGTTGCTTCCCTGTCTTCTTCCTTAAGCTTCCTCTTTCTCACTCTACAACCTTCACTTTCTCTCTCTAGGTGTGCCCTTATTTTTGCTTGTTATTTTCTTAAATTTTTATTGCTGACTCCTTTCATTTTCCTCTTTATTTTGACATCAAAATCATACCAAGTCACTGAGTATAACTCAAGTTATGAATTTTAGAAATTTTTTGTCATTATTCATAATACTATTTAACTTATGAATTAATTCAATTTTTCTAGTGTTCTAAAGCTTAGCTATATTAGATATAGCTTTATTCATGATATAGAAATTATAATTTAATTATGTATGATTAGTTAACAAGAGAAATCCTTGAAAGAGGGATTAAAAGCTAATATGCTCTTATTTTTTATCTTGAAAAACATGGAAGATTTTGTGAAAATAGTTGTAGTTTCTGGTGTTTTAGCTGTTGAAGTGAGTGATACTTACCACTCTTATGAATTAGGATATGATTCTTACTTGGAATCTATTGATTTATGATGCAAGTTGATGAATGGGTTTTGTGATTGAGTGATGAAACTTGATGATTAAATGGATTTACTGGAATAATGATTAATGTGTGATTGAAATAGTTGAGTTTATGTTTGTTTAGGCTTCAAAAACATGTGGTATTAAGATCTTATAGTGTAATATGGAATTAGAAATAGCTTCCCCTATTTTTCAGCTATCTGCATGCAGAATCTACTTGTGTGAGTCGAATCACACCATTTTAAACTAAACCCGCGGTGGTGATCATTAAAACCCAATAGTTTTTCTTAACTGGTCTAAATCAAATTCTAAACTAAGATTGTACAATTTGAATTCACCTTTCTTGCCTTTTTTTTAATTCCAGCTGTGATTCTCATCGTATTTAAAATTAGACTTTCTGAAAGGTTGCACATTTTAGCGAGCATACTTGGACTTTTAACTATATTTTTTTCGAGTGAAATTGAGCCTTTCACAAATGAATTTTTTGATTTTAATCGTAATTATACTTGTTCTTCTTCCTAAGCTCTATCTTAATTCCTCGAGTTACTCTCATAATGAATCCACATAATTCAAGCATAACAAATAGGAGACTATAAAAATATAATTCATAAGTTAATACCAAGGAATTGAATGATTGTATATGCAAGGGTATCTAATCAATGAATCTAGATAATAAGATGGTCCTGAGACAAGAAAGTATGATGATAATGAAGAATGACTATGATTGTAGAAATTCAATTAGTATGAGTAGTTGAATCATATAAAGTTTGATAATTTACATGAGGTATGTCATAATATGTGATGTTGTGATGTTATTATTTTTATTGGAATTATAATTATTGTAAGTGTTTATATGGTGTAAAGCTTTGTTATGTACATTAGACATGGAATGGTATACAATGTTAAGAATAATATTAAGATGTATCCATATGAAATTGATGTGATGTCCTTTATGGAAATGGAATAATTGAATACTTGGCTACTTGTGAGGCTTGGTATATAAATGATGGGTTGTGATGGAAAAATAATGAATTGGATCCTGGATTAATGATTCTAATTTGATGAGTGGGATGAGGCTAGCTTGGAGGGATAAGGCATGGTTTGTGCAGGATAAGGTAGGATTAAAGTAACAAGGAGGGTTATATTTGAATTATGGCTGTATACTACATGACTTATATTGATATTATATGAAATGTTGAAATATGTTATCATGAAATTGAAATACACAATGAATTCAAAATGTTGACAAATGGCTATGAGAGTTCAAGATTGGCCTAGAGTGACCTAGCGTAATGAGAAATACATAATGTGAATTGCCTTAAAGGTAAGTCTCTAAATACTCTATAATCCTTATTGGAAATGATATGAGAACTGGCTATTTGATTGTGGTATGGATACATACATACATATGTCTATTATTATGTGATGAATTAATACATTTGGTATGTATCTATCTCATTGTGCCCCAAAATCTTTATCTTGTGAATTGTTTTTCAGATACTCAAGATATAATTACAAATCCCACCTCAAACGAGTAAGATGGATATCAATGTAATGGAAATTATGGTTGATACATTCACGATAATGGTTGATAGTCCCCTAGGTGTGTACGTGGTCAAAATTCATTATATAATAATCTTAAACCTAGCTAGCTGTGAGGTATTGCACAAGATAGAAATCATTCATCTATAGCCCCAAATGTGCTATTAATGATGGCTATGGGATGGTTTAATCCTTAAGGAATCCACCATCTAAGTTCTTTTTGCTCACCTTTTGAAAATATACATAGCATGGCCATTAAGTCCTTAGGGATAGAGTTAGTCTAACCTATACTTTTGGATCCTTGTAAGTTATAGGTTAAACTAACTTTATTTTTTATCATCCCTAAAGGAACTTTGGGTGTTATAGGAGAATGTTTTGTAGACCTAGCTAGGGAGATGTAGTTGCATTTTGGAGAAGTTGAACACTAATGTCAAAAGAGGCATGTACCTTAATGGATAGTGGCTCTATACATTATGTAAGCTTAAGTTTATATATATTTATATATTAGCGGTCTATGATCCCATGAGTTCCATTCTCTTTCTTGTCAAATCAATTTGAGTCACTTGGATATTAATGAAACTAAGTGAACTATGGATATAATGAAATGATAGAATCCAATTAAAGGCTAGTGATTATCAATGAAAAGAATTGAAAATTGATATTCACGCTAGTTATGACCAAATTTTGGGTTGTGATAAAGTTAGTATCAAAGCATGGTTTAGGATAAATTTGTGAGTATAGGCATGCATGTAGATTTTTAGAGTCATATAGTGGTGGTTTCAACAAGTGTTAATAGGAATAGTATGAGTAGCACGTGTGCACCTGGGAGCAAGTATTGTTGATACCATTCCTATTGGCCTAGTCAAATATGTGTTCATATTAGCAAAATCAAACTAGACTTGTTGTGTCTCTTGAGTATCTGATTAATTTTATGATATAGATGTTGGGTTTCATGTAGCAAGCACAACAAAAATTTAAAATTTTGAAACCCAGCCACGGATCCATGTTCATAATATAAACCAGTTGGTTCAGGATTTACCTTATTGCGTTGTGTATGTATTGAATGCAGCAACACAGATCACGATTTGATGCAAATCTTACTCACGTCAGAAACTGCTCCTTGCTGCTGCGGCTAGATCCACAATCACGAACTAGAACTATAGGTTGATGTAGAATCACAAACACAAATTGTTTCAAACTGTGTCTCTACGGTATCCACACACGAGCAAGACGAAACTCCA
>JANHAO010012135.1:0-16556 GCA_026873985.1 Saraca asoca | reverse complement strand
CCGCCACTATTTTACTCTGCGACGGTTCTAACCGCCGCTAAATACATTACGTAACCGCCGCTATTTATACTATTTTTTTGTAGTGAATATTCAAATTAATAGCTTCTAGTATTGGGGTCATTCGGAAAGTTTTAAGATTACATAAAAGGAGAAAATGCAAGAATCCTAAAATGATTTGTCCCGCAACTTTAAAAATTTTACATTAAATTTTTAAATTATACAAAATTTTAAAATTAATATTCATTGTCTATTTAATTAGTCATTTTATTTAATTAAATATCATTTTTATATATTTTTAAAAAAATTCATATAATATTATATATTAATTTAACATATCATTTTTCACATATAATTTGAATTCATTTTCATATTTTTAATTAAAATTTTATAGATTTAATTTAATTTGTATCAATTATATATAAAAAACTTTAATAAGCCAACATCAATTTATTGTGATATTTATTTAAAAGTTTTTAAAATTTTCATATAATTATATAAAAAAGTTAATTAAGTGAATAATAAATATTAATTTTAAGATTTCTTATTATTCAAGACTTTAATTTTAATTTTTGTGAAGGTAAAATTCAACGCTGTTAAATTGTAGGATACTTAAGCCCAATCGACTTGACGTTTGACTCACAAAAGGGACGACTGAAATTGATAATTATATTAGGAAGCACCTTCCTGAATCACTAAAAAATTATATGTCAACAAACAGTATAAGGTGAGTCGATCAATAATCGATGAATAATTCTTATCCAAAAAATGAATGATAAATAATTATTATTGTATAAAATGGCTTATAATTATTTTTTCTTATTTATAAATTTAAGTATTATTTACCATTTGTGGTTTAATTCATATAACTTATTTAGACTAAATTTATGTTTTTTTTATATTACTCTTTGTTGTATACTTAATAAAATTTGATTAAAATTAATCATATATTTTTTTCTCGTTAAAAGAATTAGTTTTTAACTTTTTGATTTATTCAAATAATATTTTTTATATTTTAGAGATATTTAATGTATTAACTTTTTTGGATAAAAAAGATCTTTTTAAGAAGTTATATTTTATAATAGAGCTTTCAATTATTTTTTTCCTAATTTAACCCTCTTCTTTTAGTTGATTAACAACTCATATCTTAATTAATTAGAAACACTTATTTTCAAATTTTATTTTTTCTAATATCATATTATTATTAATTTTTATTTTTATTTTACAAAAGCCAAAAAGGATAAAAAAAATTAACATATCATTATATATTTGGCTTATGATCATTAATTTAAGATAAATAAATATGTATATCTTAATTAAATGAATATATTTTGATATCAAAATAAATATAAATTATTTTATTTAATTATATTAATATATCTTTTTATGTTATTTTATATTTATAAAATAATTTAATAATTAATTTTATTAAACATTTCTAATACAATCAATTAATTTATCAATTTTCAACTTTCAATTAGTAAAACAGTTAACAAATTCTTCCTCCGGAATATACATAAAATTATTAAATGCGTTCTCTATTTCAACTTTGTCACAATATTAATATTATAATCCAAATTAATAAGACCTGGAAGCTGACTGTCATATTTTGCCAATCAAAAGAAATTAGTATAGAATGAAAGTGGATTTTTCAGAAGCAATTAAGAAAGAATAGTAAAATTGAATGGCCTCTAAATACCAATTGTTGAACAATTGCAAAATGGTAAAACATAACAAGGAAAGAATTAAGCCTGCCATCGTATCACCCTCCACCCTCTCTTAGTTCACAGCTTTAAGAACACAGAAAAATGTTGAGAGAAAATTGTAGATCCTCCTGTGAAGGGTGCAATTGCATGTAGAGAACGTCCTACGGCCACTATGCCAGCTTGGACCTTGCAGAAGAATTTAAAAGCATTTCCTGTGTACAATCGAAGGACCGGACTCGTCGTACTCAGCCTTTGCAATCCACATCTGCATTTGACATATAAATATGCTATTATTAGTATCTGCAATATCAAATCTTGATTGACACTATGAAATGAGGATTTATTTACCTGTTGGAAAGTGCTAAGAGAAGCCAAAATAGATCCACCAATCCAAACACTGTACTTTCTCTCAGGTGGAGCAACCACCTTAATCTTCATGCTGCTTGGGGCCAAAGCAGTGATTTCCTTGCTCATTCTATCAGCAATACCAGGGAACATGGTAGTTCCACCACTAAGGACAATGTTTCCGTACAAGTCCTTCCTTATATCGACATCGCACTTCATAATGGAGTTGTATGTAGTCTCATGAATGCCTGCAGCTTCCATTCCAATCATGGATGGCTGGAAGAGGACTTCTGGGCATCGGAACCTCTCAGCACCAATGGTGATGACCTGTCCATCAGGCAACTCATAGGTTTTCTCGACAGCAGAACTTGTTTTCGAAGTTTCAAGCTCTTGTTCATAGTCAAGAGCAATGTAAGCCAACTTTTCCTTCATATCCCTTACGATTTCACGCTCGGCAGAGGTGGTGAAGGAATAACCACGCTCTGTTAAGATTTTCATCAAGTTATCAGTGAGATCACGCCCAGCCAAATCAAGACGGAGGATGGCGTGTGGGAGGGCATACCCCTCGTAAATGGGGACAGTATGGCTGACACCGTCACCCGAGTCCAGAACAATACCTGCACAAGTTTATAAATCAGTTATATGGAAATTAACCAGACATTCTTAGAATGGAATCAAATTGAAGCACAAATTGACTAACCCGTTGTACGGCCACTGGCATACAAGGAAAGAACAGCTTGGATGGCGACATACATAGCAGGTGCGTTGAAGGTCTCAAACATAATTTGGGTCATTTTCTCACGATTAGCCTTTGGGTTGAGAGGAGCTTCAGTGAGAAGAACTGGGTGTTCCTCTGGGGCCACACGGAGTTCATTGTAGAAAGTGTGATGCCAAATCTTCTCCATGTCATCCCAGTTATTCACAATACCATGCTCAATGGGATATTTCAAAGAAAGTATACCACGCTTGGATTGAGCCTCATCCCCCACATATGCATCTTTCTGGCCCATGCCAACCATTACACCAGTATGACGTGGACGCCCAACAATGCTAGGAAACACAGCCCTCGGAGCATCATCTCCAGCAAATCCAGCCTACAATTTGTAAATTACTATAAATTCTGCAAAAGATATCTGGCATAAAATATTTTGCAACAAGAAACCATGACAATATTTACCTTGACCATTCCAGTTCCATTGTCGCAGACGAGTGGCTGAATATCCTCATTGTCAGCCATTTTCTGTCTTTAGCTGGAAAAAAATAATCAAGAAATCAGATGAAACATATCCAACAACGTTAGCAAACACAGAATCTCTGAGATATTGGGAGGAATTCATTCACCTGAAGATGAAGTGAACAAGAGAGATGACTTCTCCGACCTCAGCTGACCGCCCTTTGGTTTTGAAAGTGGGTTAGTTGAGATGAGACAATTAAGAAACAAAAAGCTCCAGCATTTATAGTACGGCATTCATGTCTTCTCCTCCACATACTCTCTCTGCATATTCCTCCTGACATATGTCATTTTGATCTGTTACTCCGTGCTTACAGCTTCAGATTGTGCGCTTTCTTCGCCATTGCCTCCCTTCCACCTTTGATCACTGCCCCAAATTTAGACATAAACCTAAATTTGTTTCCTAGTTATTTGAAAAACAGAATTTGCTTATTGGTTAATAATATTATTGGATAACATGTACAATAAAAACTAATCATCTTGAGTAAAATTAGACTTTGAAATTTCTTAGATTCATTCTCTTTTCAGCTAGTATTTTGGCAACAATGCAGTGTCTTCCTCCAATATTTCAATAGAAATCTTCAAAGCAGTAGAAGCAACAATACTCTCATGGGACGTGCTAAGAGATATGTGAATAATTCCAAACATCAACTAAATTAAATTCCTGAAAATGCCTCTTTTACTTGATATTATAAAGTTTATATGTATCAATACAGTCAAAATTTCAAGTTGGTTGAGATCAATAAGGTTCCATTGACACGTTAATAAGCAATTAGAATCGTAAAAAGGTTTCACCTGGTGACCCATTGAGGCAGCAACCTGATTTACTATATACTAAATTAAAGCAATATGACTTTATTAGCAAAAGTAATTTTTTATGTTTTTGGAATACTGATTTAAAAGTTAATTCTTTTAATAAATAATAGGATTTGCTACAATGCACACTCAAAAAACTGTATCCATACTGAATCAATTTGCAAATTTTGTAGAAAAATTTCATGCTTTAAGAATTTTTTTCATAATAAGTTGTCTTTTTATTTTATAAAAGTAAATTTTTAAAACTTTTGTGCTGTAATTTTGGTTGATGAAGTTATAACTTTGTGTGTTTACAATATGAAAAGTCTAAAAAATTATATTTTATGAAAAAAAATGCACAAATATAAAAAAATCATAAAATTGCAAGTATTTATGGAATCTTAAAAAAAAAAAAAAAGATTGTCCATCAAAACATTACTCTATGCGCACACTAAGTAACCACTCAATCACTTAGTTGTGATGGTTACAATGACATTTTCACTAATGTAGCAATTATTGCTAAATTTTGACACAAATTTTATTTATAATTAATTAGTGATAATTTTCTATTATTAGTTATTTTTTTATTTAAGTCAGGTTTTTATGTTAGCCAATGAGGGTAGTTACTTCCCAAGCAAGTACTTTAGAACATAAATATTTGTAGTATTGAAGAGTTTAAGGTATGAAAGGGACATAAATTTTATGAGGGTTACATAAGGAAAATTTTGTCATAGGAATTTGGGGAAAATGTAGGAATATTTGTTATTAGAGAGTTGTGGGATTATAATTGAAAGTTGTCATATACATTATTCTATAATCTCAATCATATAATATTATCTTCTTATTTTTCCTTAAAGTTTGGAGTTTTTTGATATACATTTGTTTGTGTGTACTCTAATTGCTTGTCTATTTGGCAAAAAAAAAAAAGATATTTTTGTCCCCAACACCTGTGGTAAGTAGGTTCGATTTTGCATTAGAGTTGTGATTATTAATTGATGCTATAGAGAGAGTTGTTTTAGCCCAAACAACAAAGTTAGAGAGTCATAGTTTTAGAGGAAGATTTAAGAAGACACCATTATTAGTGATGAAGGATACCTTTAGTGTGTGTGTGCATGTGTATGTGTGTGTATTTTGATGATATGGTAATGGGAAGTGTTCGCAAAGCTTGGTGTTTTTGGATATGATACAAATGTGTACAAAAAATGAAATAATGGATAAACCTTTTTGGAACTTGAAACATTTGATTAAGGTAACATTACTTGATAGAAAGATTGTTATTGCATTTTATAAAGTAAGTACAATCATGATGGAGTAACTTTCATGGTTAAACACCCCATGATTAGCCTTGTTTAGCAATAAGTAAAGTTTGAATATCAATGATGGATGAATTTGTATCAAGGTGGAGATTGTTAAAGTTTTGCCTAAATTCTAATTGTAATCAATTAGTCAATGTTTCTTATTGTGAGTTATCTTCCTATTCAAATTATATTTTTGTGTTAGCCAATGAAGGTAGTTACTTGACAACTAAGTTTTTAGAATATAAACTTATAGTAGGCAAAGGTTTGAGACATAAGAGAGATGTGAGGTTTTATAAGGGTTACAGAAAGGAGACATCCTTGTCAGGGTTTGGAAGAGATGTAGAGATAGTGGTTAGGATATCGTGCAATTATAATTGAGAGTCTTAACACATATTATCTTATAATCTTAATGATATAATAACCTATTCTCATTCATGATTTTTTCCTTAGAGTTTGAGGTTTTAATTTCCACATTAAATTATTTCTATGTTATTGCACCACTCTAATTATTTTGAATGCTTGATATTTATCTGTAACACTCCCATGAGATTAACCTGACTAAACTCAAATATGGGTTCAGTAGGTGTAATATTCCCCAAGGTTAACCTAACTGGACATGAGTATAGGACCAATGGAATTACTCAAGGGTTAACAAGTCGACCACTGAGGGTGGGTCAACTAGTCAAATGTTTCACTAGAATCAGTTGCCCGATTGGGTTAGTCAACTGGTTAGTGTTAAACATGCACAAAACCTTGGCATACGTGATTTAAGAAATCAAAATCCTAGTATTGCTAGAAGATACTAAAGAGCTAAAACCCTATTAGGAGAAAGTCCTAGCACATCCTTGATCTGATTTTACAAATTTAAGGTAAATTAATCGAACCAAAAGCTTATATGTGTTCATTTTATCTCACCTTTGCACTCTCTTAAGCTTTGACCGATGAATTTTGTACATATTATGAGATATTATTTATGTCGTGATTAAGATTAAGAATGCAGAAGAAGATTCTCTTTACTAGGTGAGCAGGAGTTTCTATCCTTTAAGGTTCATTTTCTTATGCAAACTCATAATTTTTAACTAGCTCAAATGTTTTCTGTTGTGATGAGAAATGGGAAATTAAATCTAAGTAAATAAAAATTAATTATGAAGGAATTAAAATAATAGGAATTATGAAGAAATGTTAGAATGATCTTAGACATGATATGTTATGAAGAAATATAAAGAATATCATCCTTCATAAATGAAATAAATTGAATTTAAAAACTTTATAACATGAAATAATTCACATAAAATATTTCTAATAAATAAGTCATTTTGAGACTTATAAAATAATAATTTTTGAAAAAAATATATACTTTAAAATATAAAATTATCCTTTTTTTAACATCTTTGAAAATCATTGTATCCAAAATGCCTTATGCTTGTATGTTTATGTAAAGTTAGGATTTATAAGAATACCCTCAACTTTACATGAATACTATCTTCCCATTTCATATCCCATTTTATGCAATTATTCAATCAAATATTTACAAAATCAAATAAAAAAATAATTCTTAAACTTCTATCCTGTATCTATGGTCCTCATGTAAATTCTTATATGCACTTGAATTCATATATATTAACAGTCTAGATTTGTTCCTAATCTAATCCATGTTCTTGACCTCCACAAGTCTAGTACTGACTCATCATCATTAATTATATTTATTTAGGCCTAATTCTAGTAGGTTAAATTCTCCATTCATATTTCTAATTTCTAACATGAAAAATATATTTGGATAATTTCCAAAATAATACTTTAAATAAAAAGGGAGCCAGATGATAGTATTCTTACTCACCTAATCAATGAAAATTTATGTGGACTACAAAGCATGAGTCTATCTCTAATATAAACTTTAACCTTAGGTCCTAAGTCCAAATTTATTATTATAATCATCATGACCTAAAAGAATTTATCGATTGAATTTCAATTAAACATATGAATGAGGTAAAAGAAATTCAAATACACTTTTGATTTAAATGTTTTATCTTGAATTTGATTTTTTTTTTATCTAGAGTATGTTGAGACTTCTTTTTGATAAAATCTTTGCTCTGATCAATGATTTGACTAAACTAGTTGACTAATCGATCGATCAATTGACTCTGAGAAGCCATACTTGTGATCAATTAATCATTCTTTTATATCCATATTTGAATCTAGCCAAATTAATGTCAAAAGATATTATATTATTCAATTATACTTAATTAAAGAACTTTAATATGAATTTGGTTCTTTAATTATTTTTTATTATTTCTAGTCATACATTAACATAAACAAGATTATATGAGCATTGTAATATTTGTTTAGTTGGCGCGTTATTTCTGCCAAGGCTTTAAATAGGAAACCAACAAGAGGATCCAAGTTGCTAACTAGTGCGACATTAACGTAGGTATCTGGCCATTAAAATATGTAAGTACAAAGATGGGGTGGTGGTTAAATCCAAGGAATCCTAGTTGGGTGAGAAAGAGGATCCAAGTTGCTAAGTTACAAATTGTACAAACCAGTAACTAATTTCTCATGTTGCTTTGTTTGCTGGCTAAGCCCATCTCGGTATCCCCCAAAAAACGAAACTTACCTAATCTAACTTCCCTCTGTAGTGGATACTTCATACATATATGGTCATATTCAACTTGGGAATCCTAAGTCCTAAATAAATCATTTAGTGCTTTGGCCAATTACCCAAACGTATCACAGTGGCCGGCAGTAGGACCCACATGTGAAATCCATCTCCCATCTACCCTTTAATACTGCCAAAGCACTCTTAGGCTCGTGAATTAAATTATATGATATATATTTAGCAAACGAAGTTACTTCTGACCATAAATTGTATGAACCGAACAATGACACGTGTCTTATCCAATATTTTTGGGGGAGGATGAATATTTCGATGAGCAGAGATGTCAAACAAACAAGAAAAGAATACAGACATAACATATCATTATAAGATGTTGAGAGAGTGTACTCCAACAAGATTTGTATATGTTATTTTCCGTATATTGTACATAGAATAAAATATAATTTGAACGTTAATTTTACATAATCTTTAAAAAAGTATTACTTAAGTTATTTACATAAATAAAAAAATACTGTACAAGTTTTTTTTTTTTCAAGCAAATTGGGTGATGGCGGAGAGTTCCATGCATACTAAGATGCGATGATTTTTATGGAAAATTTCTTAATTATACATAGTACACTTGCGTAAAAAGAATATTAATAATAAATAAAGAAAAGATAATTTATTAATATATAATAAAAAAATAATACATTTCTTTTCTAATTAATTTATCGTATAAAACATAAATGTATGAAATAAAATTAACAAGAAATTTTTATATACATGCAAAATAAGACCATTAATTATTTGAAATGTAGAATTAAAAATGATAATAAGTTTTGGAATAGCAACCCACTAACAATTAACAATCATTATCTTCATGCTTAGAACCATATTTAAATTAAATTGTTTCATCTACTACACCTAAGTAGTTTTCAAAAGATCAAGGCGTTGCAAAGTGAACCACGTGCATAGATGCATAAAAGTTAGTAGAAATCAGAAAAATATAAAATATTTTGATATGTTTAGATAAATGGCTGACTCGTAGAAAAAAAGTCCCACCTCTCCTATTACTAGAATACCTTGGAGAGTTAGAGAGAGAGAAAGAGAGACGATAGGAGTTTTGTGTTCGCATTGGATCCTTCGCAGCAGAGGGTTTCAAAACCTCTCCCACCTTCTCTGTCTCACACAAGTCATAACCAGACACACATGAAAGGAAGATCGCCTACACAGCTAAATTCCAAACAAGTTTTCTGAAAATCCCTTAAAATAAACGCCATGCTCATTTATTTATGTTCTTAGGTACACCCAAATTTCATCCACCTTCCATGTTTTTTCTTTCGATCCCTTGTAAGCATCTCATCAGTTTAGTCTACCTAAATACATCTATCTGCTTTTGGATTTACTCTTCTCTTCTCCTTCTTCTTTTGTTCTGTCCATTTCAAACCTCGATTTTTACTCCTTTAATGCATTTTTCTAAATGATATTATGATTCAAGTCGTTTTGCATCATGGGTTTGTCGAATTCCGAGGTGTTTGTCGCTGACAAAGATCCGAACGACATGAAACTGAAGTTGATGTTGGTGAGACCCGAGTTCGAGTTACAAGATGCGCAAGAATGCCAAACTTCGCCTTCTGAGGATCGCCATCCTAGTCAGAAACAAGAAGAAGAAGAAGATGATGATGATGATAAAAATGAAGAACAAGCTGGCAAGAAGAATATCCCGGTGCAAGTCGCTTCGTTGACAATCAAAATAGCATCTGGTGAAAGCGATGATATTGATGATCCAAGTATTGAGGATGGGTTCAAGACCCCAACATCTAAGGATCACAAAATCCCAGTGATGATGGAATGCCCAGCTGCACCCAGAAAACCAAAATCAATTTCATCATCATCCACGAAGCGAAAAGCAGGAATTCTTGTTGATCATGATCTGTTACAAGATATCGAATCCTTGTTTCCCACCAAGCCCCTTCTGCTAGATCTCGGTGGAAAGATTAAGAAAGTCAAACAAGAAAATTAAATGACAGCTCTATGTAATGTAAGTCAGGTGGCTGCATAATTAGTGTATAATGTAATCTTTTTCATTTTTTGTCAACATAATTATCTCACAGTAGCTTCTGGGCTTGTAGAGATTTCTTCCTGGAATTGGCATCCCCAGGATTGTAACATAACTTATTTGAAGAAATTGGCTTTAAAAATGGTATGATCTGATGATGATTATCAATTTAGTGATATAGTCTATTATAGTATTAATGTTCTTGACATTATTATTTTTCCTACCTTTTCCTTTTTGTTTATTGTTTGAGGAATATGGCGATCCATGATTATTTAGACAAAGGCAAGCAGTGACCACTGAGGCAGATCTGAATCTGTGTTTGTATTCTTTTGTAAGATCAAAAGACAAAAATTACAAAGGCCGGCATAGGATTCCTGATAATGATCAGATCACTAAAAAGCTACCTTAATTTAGAAGTTGTATATGTTGAGAGTAAGAGAAGGGACTTTGAAATCTATGTTAAATTAGATCGTGAAATGCTCTCACTGGCTGCCAAGCTATTTCTCTTCCTTAATCATGGAATATCATTGACTTTGTTTGGGAATTAGAAATGATAAGAAGTGAAAAGAATATGGGAAGCATTGACTTTCCAAAGAGCACCAAACATGCCCCATTATGTGAGTGCGAAAACCCATGTAGATATGGGGATATTCCCCACTGAATTATAACAGGCGGATATTAAAACAGTAATCAAGGGCAGGGCTAGCTTGAAGGACGTACGTGACTTCATTGCCGGGAAGCTCTCATCGCAAGAAATTCTATTATGAGTTGAAGTCATTGTAAATAGTTTTAAGGGATGTTCTACAATCGAATATTGTATATAATATTATAATTTTTCATAATTTTACATTAATTTTATTTTACATATAACTTAAAATCATCATTATCTGCCTTTTCCTTGAAGCCAAAGTTAACTTGGTCAATACAATTTGCAATAAATTTTCCAACACTGATGGCTCAACTTGTTAGCATTACGTTGGTTGGTTCCCTGTGTTACACGGCGTCAGATCATATATCAATATATTGTTTCCTGTTTTGGCTTTTTGGGTGGGATGAGGTTAATTTATGAGATACCAAAGTACTAACAGTACAGGTAATATATACTCATGAGTAGTGTTGTTGGTAGCTAGAAAATCAAATTGCTGGACTATCAATTCATGTAACTAACAGTTTGGTGGAATGGTAGCTTTGGTATTGATCTTCCGCAGCTTTAAGTTTCCTAAACTGCACCTTCTCTTTTGTTTGATCTCATTTTTAATTTCCACCACTTTTTCAATATTGACTTAGAATTGAGGGGTTTATCCAAGGGCCACGATGAACTCAGATCACTTCAACTTCTACTTGTTTATTTTTATCACAATTCAAAACTCAACTCAAAATTATAAGGGTTAATGAAGTTTTAATCCTTATAATTTAATTTTTAAAATTTTATTTAATGTAATTATATCTTAAAATTTAAAATGATTTATAATTAAATTTTCATTCCTCAACTTGTGTTAAGAGTCTGTTTGGCATAAGTAGCTGAAAAACTAGCTGATAGCTGATAAACTAGCTGTTAACTGCTAGCTGAAAACTGATAAGTTAACTGATTATATTAGAAGTGTTTGATAAAATTAGTTGTTAAGCTATCTCATAAATATAAAATAACATAAAAGAATATATTGATATTATTAGATATACGAAATATATTACTTTTATTTTGAGATTGAGGTCAAATTGATATAATTAAGATATTCAAAATAAGAATATAGTTACTTAAAATTTAATTAATTATATTTAATTATATTACATATTTATTATTTATTTACTTACTTATTTTTTATTTATGTTAAATTAATATATGTAGGTCAAATATGTAATGATATATGAGTTTTTTTATTCCCTTTTAGCTTTGCAAAAAAAGAGCAAATATTAAAAATAGTAGAATATCATAAAAAAAATATTGATACATAAAAAGGGCTTAAGTTTTTTTTTTCATGGATTATTTTTTTAAATAATTTGGTATTTATATAGATTAATTAGGAGTGGATTGTCAATTAATTAAAATAAAAGGGATAATTTTGAAAAAAATAATTGAAAGCTCTATTTTAATATGCTAAACTTTACTTGAAGTAACTTCTTAGAAGAGAGTTTTTTTTTTCTAAAAAACTAGTGCACCAAACACCTCTAAAATAGGAAAAAAAAACTGTTTGACCAAGTTAAGAAGCTAAAAGCTAGCTTTTTTGGTGCACCAAATACACACTAAATCTAAGTAATAAGATAATTTAGAATTCAATTGAGATTCATTTTTTTAGTTCCCTTGTTATTTTCCATCAATGATTTTAGAAAAAAAAACTTAATATTTTTAATCTTTATTAACATAAAGATTCATTTTTCTTCTTTTAAAGAAAATAATAAAGATAAGTTTTTTTTATATAATAGGTAAAAGTTAATAAATAAATTTTGATGAAATAGACATAATAAGCCAGTAAAAGTAAAATGTCAATATATAGTTTAATGAATACATAAAACTTTATTAGTTAGATTTAACATCAGTTGATAATAAGAATATAATTACAAATAATTTTAAATTTTATGATGTAATTATATAAAATAAAACTATAAAAATTAAATTATAAATTTAGTGAAACTATAAGACTTAAAACCTCTATTAATCCAAATTATAAATATTGATTTTCTAAGTTCAAGTTTATTAGTTTAATTTCTTGACTTGAAGCTCTATTTATTTATACATGATTATTTATAAATTTTTGAATAAAATGTATTCATAATCTATTAATCTTTACTATAAGAAAATTTATAGTAGTATTTTACTAATTAAGAAATGATAGTCAAGAAATTTGTCAATATAATTTCATATCAATGTATAGGCTAAAATACTATTTTAGCATCTCGGAAGTTTTTTTCGATTTGATTCTTATATAATTTTCATTTTTTAGTTGGCCTCTTTGTCCATATATCTTTAACTTTATTAGTGAAATTAATGATATGAGAATCTAAAATCTAACCCAGTATCCTCTAATACATATATAATACCATTTATACTATAAACTTATTTTGTAACTTTAATTCAAAAGTAGGGTATAAGATAATTATTTTAGTTTTTTCTTTTTTTTATCCTTTAATATATATTATTTTAATCTATATAAATACTTAATATTCCTATACATGTTTTATTTAGTATCAACATAAATATTGGGAGACATCACATAAAATTTTGGACTTTAAAATCATCAGTTTATTTAATAAAATGTGAAATACATAGACAAAAAGCCTTGATTAAAGAAATTTGAATCTGTCAGAGATTAAATTAAGAATGAAAATCAAGTAAGGATTAAACAAATCAAATATCATATACTTCAAATTTAACTAATCTATTAAATGAGTTAAAATATTTACCTTATATACTGCTTATATTACTCATAAATGTAATCTAAAGTTAAAATTTGAATTGATATTAAGTGGTTTTTTTTTTTTTTTAAGTAATTGACTTGTTATTTGAATGGAGTTGAACGGCGGACAAACCTTATGTATATATTGTTGGCGTATATACGTATCCTTGTGTTAGCCTTGAGTTATGGTAGCATGTAGAGAAGGACCACAAACTTTATTTGAATGTTGGCGATGAGGAGACATGAATTTTCCGATGAATGAAACTAATGTCTCTCTGGAACATCATCAATTGGCTCAGTTTCTTGCGTACATCCATTAAATAGGGATAGGATTCGTGGACATTCGAGTTAGGACATCCGTATGAGACAATACACATATGTGTTTGTGCATGATTTTATATATTATATGATGATCACAAAACTGATATCATGATTATGGCACTTGTTTAATTTATGTGTATCTCTTTCTTTAATCTTTTAGATATCTACACACCAAATGATATGCATCTCGCACACTTGTTTTTCATTTTTAAAAAATCATCTTTATTTATTTATATGTTCTATTCATGAATCATCACATATATCATCATGAAAAAAGTCTAATCTTACAACTATTTTTACGTACAATTTATATTTGTCTTTGAACTGTTAAACAGCATTTGGTGTAAATAAATAAGAAATGAGAGTAATATAACTCTGTTGTTAGAGGGACAGAAGAAAAACGTGGAGTAAAAGTATGTACCTAATATTCAACTTCCAATTAATGTAATGCCAGAAAAATATTATATAAGAAAAAGATTTTTGCCAAATACCAGTAAACTATATTTGCAAGATGATGCATGCATGTGTTGCGTATACTCATTACTCAGCATCGTGAAATAAATAATAATAATAATAATATATATATAAAAAAAAAGAATGCATTGATCGGAAATGTCAATGGAAAGAAGATAGATGGGAGACTAACATCTTGTATCCGTACTTAATTAAAAACAGTCTATTATTCTCCATCCTATATTGGTATTGATAAATTTTTAAACATACATTTACAATTTCTGTGCCTGTTTCCATTTCCCTTATTTTATTTAAATGACATATATTTTATTATATTTTTATTAAAAATTAAAATTTAAATATGACCATAAAATAATAATTTTCCAAAACTATTAATAATATAACATTCCAAATGATAATATAGAATTTTAGTTGAGGCTTATTTTTTTTAAAAAAAAATCTTTTATATTATTATTATATATGTAAATAATATAGATACGGGCAGTGTTGCGTATTGCATCCCCAATACCCACACTTGTAGCGATAAAATTGGTATAAAATTTTCTTTACTTGTATCTCTATCTATTTTTTGATAAAAATTAGGAATACTCATTAAATATGGGTAAATTTGTGGTTGGGCTTAGGAAGAGGGGTGCAGTTCTGAGTCTAATGGGCTACAGAGAGGTGATTGCATGTAAATGGGTCATCCGTAAGTGCATACAATGGCTACGTCATGGTGGATTGGGGCTTGTTTTACCACCAAACCGCCCATAAGCCCTTAAAACCACTTGCAATGACACTTTAACATCACAGAAAATGTGGTGATAAATCACGCAGGTGAAATTTCATTTCTTTTTAAAAAAATTGGTCTTCTTTCATTTTTTTTTTTCAAACAATTTGCCTTCAAATTTCACTCTCCTTTTTGTGAGTCAGACTAAACATATGTCTCATAATTATAATTTTTTGTTACTTGTTGGTTATTAACTTCTTGTAAACCTTATTTTTATATGTCATTTTAAAGAAATTTTTTTATTTCTTTTTTATTTATCATTTTATAAAATTAATAATGTGTTTATTTTTTTTTAAAATTTTGTCTGTATTATCTTTACTAATATTCAACCACTTCACACATATTAACTTTATAAAATATAAAGCAACAATTAAAATGCAACTATTTTTTCCTAAAGCTTAGCCATGTAATAGTATCTATGCATTATGTTAAATGATAGGTAAAAAAGAAGCAAATAGAGAAGTTTCTATGTATTATGAACTTAAATTTACAAGTTAAACTATATACTATTTTTTTTTATATAACTCTATTTGATATTTAATTTTTTATTTATGGTCCAGTCGTTAATTTAAACCAATTGAATTGCATGTGACTTGGTAATTTTTCCTATTTGTCATCCCATAGCATTTTGAAAACATTGTGTTGAACCAAATGAAATGGCAAATTGATAACAAAATATGGTATAATTTGCAATTTTGTTACCGTTTAATAAAAGTGTTAATAAAGGAGTAATGCGTTGTTACAGTTTTTTTTAAACTCCTTTATAAATGTTGCAAACTTATATTTAACATCTTATAACATTTTTATTAAAAAAAAAGTTGTAATTTGATATGAACTTTATGTGTAAGAAATACATAAAATGCTACAACGACGTCAAAAATTGCAACAAATATATTTCAAATTTTATGAAAAAGATAATTTTGACTAAATAAATTTACGGCTCCCTATAATTCACCCGGTTATAATCGGGAACATACATTTTAGAATTTTTAAACTAAATATTTATAATTTTTTTTTATTATAATTGGATATCCACCACCAACTTTGCACGTGACTTTGATTAAAAGTGCTTAATTCCAGTGAGTATTTTATCTTGCTATTGCCTATGAGGGTTAATACTCCCTTTTCCAAGCTTCATTATTTACATTTTAAACTTAATTTTTTGTTGACTAGTTTGGTGGGTTTTCTATGAGTTGCAGGTTTAGCATTATAAGAAACATAGCATTTGCCTTCACTAGAACTCACATGTGGTCACTTTGTCTTATGGCCTTCAACATGTCAAATATATATCAACATAAGCTACACATTAGCAATTTTAAAACAGTGATAGATAAAGAGTCAACAACATGTATCCAACCAAAAATAAAAATAAATTACAAATACTCAATTCAAAATTTTAAAATATACAGATATCCAATTAAAAAATAAATAAATTTTATAAGAAACTATATAGTAATTTAACTCAATAATTTTTATTAAAAAAACCTTGTACACTACAAGAAAAAATCGAATTTCCAACGGAAAAATTCCGTTGGAATTCTAGCTAAATCCGTTGGAATCAGGCACTCCAACGGAA
>JANHAO010012134.1:0-16568 GCA_026873985.1 Saraca asoca | reverse complement strand
TTAAGTTTCTTTAGGATTTGAATTGGTTTGCATAAATCTTAAAGGGCTTAAATTAATCTAAACCATGAAAGTAGGCAATTGGGTTCATTTAAGTACTATTATTAGACCTTGAAAGAGGCCAGTAATTAATTTAGGCTAAACCATCCTCAATTATCTAAGTAATTATAATAGGAAAGATTTCAATTAATTGTTAAAGATTATAAGTGTGGTGAAACCTCAATCCTAGGATTTTAGAATTACACTTCACTTATTATTTACTTGCCACTCTTTCATTAAATCTCTTTATTACTTTTGATATTTTTATTTGATTTAGTCAACTTGCATTGCAAATTCTGGTAATTGATAACAAGATTCCTGTGGGATTCAACCCGTATTCATCGGAATCTACTACAATTACACTGTGTGCTAGTGGAAAACAGACACATCAGTCTCTTACTAGGATCACTTAGATATCTCCCCTATACACTAACTGCCAAGGCAATATATGAATGTGTACATACATGAGATTACATTAGGCTACCAACAATGGAAGCATATAAGACCACTTTCATTCTTCATTTCTCATCATCATTTTGAAGACATTGGGCTTTGGTAATAATTTCACCCTTTTAAGTAGGTGTAGAACTATAAGAACATGCAGACATATTGAACCTTTTAAGCACTTTCTCAATATATGATCTTTAAGACAAGTCAAGAAACCCTAAGATCTATCATGATGGACTTGTATACCTAATACAAAAAAGGCATTACCAAGATCCTTCATATCAAAATATTTTGACAATGTCTACTTTGTCTCATTTAATAGGCTCATGTCATTATAAGTAAGGAGAATATAATCAACACACAATACCAAAATCACAAAACTACTCATACTTATCATGAAGTAGATATATTAATATGCAGTATTCTCCTTAAAATAGAGAAAAGTCACAATCGCATCAAATTTGAGATACCATTGTGTAGATACTTGTTTCAAACCATATATGGATTTTTTTTCAATTCACACACCGAGTGATCTTTACCTTTCCCTTGAAAATCATCTAGTTGGTTCATGTAATAATTTCTAACAAATCACCATTCAAGAAAGCTATTTTAACATCCATTTGGTGAAGCTCCAAATCAAAATGAACTACCAACATAATAATAACTCTAAACGAGTTTTTAATTGTAACAAGTGAAAAAGTTTTTTCATAGTCAATACCTTCTATAATGTCCAAAATGCTTTTAGGGAACACTAGTAAAATTTCTTTCTATAAAATGAGAAAATTATACAATATATATAATTTAGTGGTAGTTGTTTCAAGTGTTTTAATTTAATAAGAATAGTTAATTTTGTTTTGATTATTTAAATGAATACTCATTTTACTAAATGGAAAAATATAAATTTTAAGTTTTAATAAGGGGTGTGGTGTTTTATTTAACTAGAATTTTGAAATTTGAAAAGTGTGTTTAAAGAACTTTACCTATCCATGAATTTTTACTATATCTTTGATAAACTAAAGTTTTGGTAACATATAGTTTGACACAATAAATAGATACTCTATTATTTATAATTGTTTGAAATGTTTAAAGTTTTCTCTAACTTAACTATTAAGTAATACTTTGTTTACATTATGATATGATTTATAAACTAATTTTATTAAACTCTATTTAATTAGATTATTTTTTAAAATTATGGAAGCATGCTTCGTTCTTAAAATTTATTGCACTAGTAAATTAAGTTTTATTACACAAAACCCCACCATTTAATTTATTTCTCCTCTTTTTCATTTTAATTTCCCCAAAACTCCTCTTAGTCCTGAAATTGCCCTTTCATTTTGCAAAGTGCCTGAAGACTAAAGACAAAATTAATTAGAAAAGTCCTAGTTCCCTTGCATATTCCCTTTCACCCGAAACCTCAGTGGCACCACCCTTTGCATCACCTCCCCTTTATCCTCAACTTGATTTACTATTAGTGCCCATTTCATTTCTGTTGATGACCACATTGGCACCAGCATCTACCCACTCAAAATCAATGGCTGGTTGGTCAAATGGCTATCTGATTCTAGTTATAGCCACGTTACCGACTCTATTCTGCCTTTAGTTAACCATTGTCTACCCTGCTTGGACTTTGCCATGTAGCCAAGCTCAACACCGATTGTTGTAGTAACTAACAGTGATGCCTTGTGCTGAAACCCAGTTGGATTCCCCCTTTTCAGTGATCCATTTGGGTGTTTCAATTGGGTAAGAGTTTGCTTTTTTGACAATTTAAAACCCTTTGATAATAACATTTGTTTATAAATGAATTTTCATGAGAGATTGGAATATTTGATGTTGAGGGTTTGAGATATTAATGAGTTAGATAATTTTGAGCAATGTTTTGATAAGTCTTTGTGAAAAAAAATAAATTAGATTACCTTAAATTATCATTGTTGAGAATTAGAAGTAAAATTAGTTGATTAGGAGTGTAGTTTGAGAGAAGCAATGCTAAATTGTATAGGTTTTAGTACAGCATAAACTTAATCTATTGTATCTCAAAATTAGATGTAACTAAATTAATTTGTTAAAAAGTTGAGTGTTTTGGGACTGTTATGAGTGGGTTTCGGATTGATGATGTCTTAGGGAGTTTAATCATGTTTTGAAATTGCTTTGACCAAAAATTTGCCATAGCTAGCTTGGTTCTGCCCAAGCAGTTTTTTGTCACAACCTCAATCTCTAGTCATGACCTACATGAATATCAATCCTTTATTGATAATTACCAACCTTTAATCTATCTCTATTAATTATTTCTACTCATACATGTTTTGATATCTCCTACTTACATTTACTTGTACCTAACTAGTAAATAAAGGCATCATCAACTTATAGAAAAGAAAGAAACATTATCATATAAGCATGGTTTTATAATGAATAGAGGCACTGCCAAACCGTGGCTCATGCCTGTCTAAACTTTAGTTAAACAAGTTCTTAATAAACATGTACTCCTAAAGGACTTTTTGTTGTGGTGGAATTTACATCAACAATGGCTTCCATGGAGTTATTGTCCATCCTTACTTTTCAAAAGTGGGTTAATAGTAATTTCTTAAGAATCTAAATAATTATCCACAGAAGAGTGAATTTGGGGTTCAGTGAGATAAAATCATACTTAACTTATGAATTTATTAACATTTAGTCATACACATATACATTATATCATCAGAAAGCATAACTCATGCCAAAATTAACCTCTAAGTAATATCACAATACAGTATAATTATTGCACTATAAAGAACCATGATTTTCTCATGACCTTAAGCCATCCTTCTTAATCATTTTATGTTTAGATCACAATACCAAATTGCATTCTAGTATTTCTCAACAATCAGTCTTCACATGATTTCATTTCACATTATCTCGCCACATTAAATCTTTTTTTAGGATTTCTTAGAATAACGATTATAAGTGATACTATCCACACTGCTTCAAGCTGTCTATAGTTATGCCACATAACCAAGTCTTATTTGATCACATTTCAATGTATTCAAAATAACAATTCTAATAACAACATAATAAATAATAGCAATGTAAATCTCCTTGTTACTCCTTTCCAGCCATAACCCACACAAACCTAATCTTTTCCTTCTAGGCACACGTCTTATTCCACTTACTACAATTGGAATGCACAGATCTAGGATCCGATTCATATATCCCATTTCATCAATCCATCATTTCACATTTCATTCTTATCATTTGCCATCCCATGTCTCATGGGGAATTTTCAACTATCTCAATAGCGTAATCATGTATTTCATTTTCCATCAACATCACAATCACATGTTTATCATCACATTATCATGATATCATTCATTCACATTTCATCATCCTTATGTATCTCATATCATTATCATTGCATCTCACATATCATTGTCATCATATATCAAGTGCCAACTCTTAAGGAATTTTCAAACAAAATAACACTCTTAATCATATGGACCTTATTCCATCACATTATAACCACACATATTCATTGTCACATTAACATAATAAGTTTTATCTTTGTTTCATAATATCAATGTGTAGATAACATTTCATAGTTGTTACAAGCACATATTCTCGATCTTACTATTTTTATAGTTATCTATATTGCTTCCATAACCTTTTTGTATAAACAATTACTAGACTGATCAACATTAACTTAGGAGTTACTCATTTAAGGCTTCTTATCTATTATATTCAATTTAGTTACACTTCAAATAAGTTTAAACCCAAGGAATTTAAAAGAGTTCTTAGAGAGAAAGAAGTTTATTATGAAAAAAGCAGGAAAATTCTTGAGGTGCAATCAAGATCACAAACAAAATCAAGTTTGAAATTTGAATAGAATTGAGGAAATTTAGTTGAAAATGTGAGTCTATTCACCAAATTTTAAAAACTTTCAAGAAGTCCAAATTTAAACACGATCCAAATCAAGATCAAAATCAAAAAACAAAGTAGGAAATATCAATTCAAATTAAATAAATTTAGTTCAAAATTCAATTCAAATCATAAGAACAAAAGTGTTGGGTTTTTTGCGAGCATGATCACAAGTTTAGTTTAAAAAGCTGCGATTCAACTCATAGAAGTAGGTTTTGCATGAAAATAGTAGAAAAATAGGGGAAGCAACTTACTATTCAACCATCTATTATAAGTCCTTATTTCAACATGTTTTGAAAGTTTAAATATGCACATAACTTAGTTATTTCCAAAGCAAACCAATCAACATATTAGCATATCCATTCAATCTCAAATTTGGCCACATAATCACCAAAAAATTATTTTATCCACTTGCACCAACTAATCAATAAATCAAAAGCAACAACATATTATAATTCACAAGAAAGGTAAAAATTACTTCCCTTAGTAGCTAGAAACAAATAAATCAAATAGATCTCATGAAGATCTTCAATATTCTTCAAGAATACAAAAGAAGAGTCTATTGGCTTTTAGATTTTCCAAGGATTTTTCCTATTCATCCAAACATATATGATTAAATTATCATTCCATTTAATAGAAACAAGTTATATCTAATAGATTCAAGCTTCAAAACACCAAAAAAATTAGATTGATTCATAGGTTGAATAGTGACAATAGACTTCAAAAATTTATAACTCAATTTTTACTCCAAGAATTAACAAGATTTTTATATCAGATTGAAGAGAAAGAAGAGAGGGACTAACTATAAAAATTTAATAAATTATCATGCAAGGATGAAGGATTACCTGAAGAGTGAGAAGAAAAGCTTGTAAAGAGAGAGTGAGATTGGAGAAGAAGATGAAGTGTTGCATGAAGCAATTGGAAGTAGGTATAAAAGGGGGAGAGGGAACTAACGTTTTTAGGGTAAAATGGGAAAAATAAGGTCAATTTCCACCCTTGACTTTTCATTTAGCAAAATTCTCAATTTGTTTTCAACTTTGAGTCCAACTTTAATGTGCTAATCATTTACCAACAACCATGACATTTTAATACACATTAATTAACTTAATTAACTTCACAATGATCATAATTTTGTGCTCAATGGATATGCATAATCCTAGTTTTGATTTTTCTAAAAATTTTCCAAATATTAATTCCTAGAAACATAAATTTTGCTCCACAAGCATTCAAATTGAGAACTTCCACTTTCTAAAGATTCCTATTATACATACAATCGATTTCCATTATGTCTGATCACTTCATATTCCAAAATTTTTAGTTTCAAAATTCTCAAACCATTCGAATTTACCCCTTTTCAAATTTTTTGAAAAGCCATTTTATTACTAAAATTCATTTTAGCAATTTTGGGATGTTATATTTTATGGTCAATGGAATGTGATTTTTTATTCAATTCAGTATTCTTTTGTCATAAGAAAATTTTTGTGCGAAGGGCAAAGGTTTTAGTGGAAATTAGTGGTTAAATCGCCAACCCATGCTAGGCAAAAGTTATAAGTAGTTTAGGTAGCGTCAAATCATTTCAAGTTAAATTAGGAACGATTAAAATGAGTGTTCAAATATGATGTAGAGTTTTTTATTTGACTCTAGCTAACTTCAACTTCATTGGGATATTAAAAGCATAAGTTTTAGATAAATAGACCTTATGCTTTTAAAACCCAAGGAGTGGCAACTTTAAGTTTCAAATCAGAAAGAATAGTAAAATATTATGAACACGCCAAGCCAAAAAGCTTCTAAACTAAGCTCCATCAGCTTAGAGTTATAAGTGGATAATTTGCCCCTTTCTTTTTTTATATATGCAAGACATAAGTTATTTCACTTATTGTTGATAGTATAATTCAATCAACCCAAGTTCAGGGCCTTAAAATTGCAATTTGAGTGTAAAAAGAGAAAAAGAGAGAGAAAGAACAAAGAGACACTAGAAGTTTTTAACGTGGTTTAGCTAAAGTCAATGTAACCCCTACGTCCACAACTTTTATTACGCTTTGCTAAGTATTTTTGTATCTGATGATTGATTATTCTATACAAAGATTTCATTCCCTTTTATAATGGTTGGGGGGTTACAATTTGAATATAAATCTATAGTAGATAAGTATCATGACTTGATTAAGATTACATAATAGATAAGCATTAAGGGTTATAATAGACTCCCGTCCAAGTAGGAAACTAAATGGATCTTCCTGGATTGGTGCTTAAGGATACGTGTTTTGATCTACGAGCTGAGCCTTGTTCTTAATGACTTGAGATTAGTGCTTTGACCCATGTTGACCAATGACCTTAGCTCGTATTCAACGACCTAATATCTTAGTCCAGTGACCTCAATCCTATGTGAGCTGGGCCTTTCTTTACTGAGTTTGTCCATTGGGCTTTTACTAGCCCATTTATGTGATTCCAAAATACTTACAACATTAACCCACAGCTCTTAGTGCGATCTATGGATTGGGAGCTATAGTTCATTGCTAAAAGCTGTCAACTATGATCTATTTTGCCATTATTTGGACTCTGGTCCTTTCATGCACACATTTTTTCATGGTAGTCAGTGTGACAAAGCCTTGCATTTTACTGAACCGTAAGGTTAAGGGTAGTTGATTAGTTTCCTGATCTAACAATGAGGCTGATCAAGCTTTATAAGGTGGGGGAAGCCCTTTTTTCCTTATTTCTCAAAATAATCTAATAGGTGCATTGTTTAAGCCCCCCCATGTTCTTCATGGTCTGGATCTTAGATAACACATTTTGGGGTGTGTATGGCCTACTATAGAGGAGATTCCCATGAATAATTCCTCTTGAGGATCTTAGGAAATTTTGAACAGATTTCATTTCCTCATGGTGATGCTGATGGATTCATTTCCTTCATCTTTGTTCTTTTGCCTCCTTATAAGGGTAATAAGGAAAAGTTTGAGAGCAACTTGGCTGATGATGGATAGCTTGCTCATTGGATATGTCAATCCTTCAACCCACAAGAGGCCAGTCTTCTTCATAGGCCATGATAGTTGTAAGCTTATTTCAATCTTCTATTGTTATACCTCTATATGTACGTTTATCTCATTGAATGAGGTTTTTAATGAATTTTTTATAATTTTCTTACTTTTCTAAGTATGTTGAGCTAGATACTCAGTAGGTTGCAGATTATAACATGTGGGTTGACATGAATAAGTTCCTATAAACCATGTCTTAACAAACATTAGTTAAAACAAATGTCTAGTAGGTCAATCAACCTTATTTAACAAACTAATGACTTTGTCCTTAACAAGATGAATATATGAGTGCAGTGCCAAGTAATTGGTCATATTCGGTGCCAAAAAATAGGTCGCATATGGTGCCAGGTCACATATGATGCCGAATAATAGGTCACATGCAGTGTCAAGGAGTAGGTCGTATGCGGTGCTAAATAATAAGTTTCATACAGTGCCAAAGAATAGATCACATGTGGTGCTGAATAGTTGGTTGTATGTGGTGCCAAGTAGTAGGTCATATGCAATGCCACATAGTAGTTTTCATATAGTGCCATAGAGTAAGTCGCATGTGGTGCCAAGTAATAGGTCGTATGCGATGCCGAATAGTAGATTGCATACGGTGCCAAAAAGTAGGTCACATACGGTGCTGAATAGTTTGTCATACGGTGCCAAGTAGTAAGTCATATGTAGTGCCGAATAGTAGTTCCCACATGATGCCAAAGAGTAAGTCACATACGGTGCTAAGGAGTAGGTCGTATGCAGTGCTAAATAGTAGGTCGCATACAATGCCGAATAGTAGGGCATGCGATGCTGAATAGTTAATTGCATGCAATGCCAAGTCTTTGTATGTATGTCAAGTTAAATGCATCTTTTGAATTAGATGAGCGAGTGCTCACTTCCATATTAGAAAGGCAATAGCTCGCTTCTAGCATTCTATTTCAAAATTCATTCAAGAATCAATAATCAATTAAAAAAATTTAGAAACAATATCAAGGGATTAGATGAGCAAACTTATGTTCATTGATAATATGGGCAGAGATGCTCAGCATTCCAAGCTCGAGAAAACTCGACTCCATTCATGTTTGTTAAATTATTAGATCCATTTCCCAAATCTTCCTTGATTATGTATGGGCCTTCCCAGTTCAGACCTAGTG
Source organism: Saraca asoca (assembly GCA_026873985.1). NCBI lineage: Eukaryota > Viridiplantae > Streptophyta > Magnoliopsida > Fabales > Fabaceae > Saraca > Saraca asoca. The sequence goes on along the minus strand of JANHAO010012134.1, from coordinate 8,038 downwards.
TCCTATCATTGGCTTTATGAGCTCCAGGGAGGATAAGGTGTAGCACAAGATCACCAGTTTTGTTATGTCAAACTTGGAACTTCTTGTTGTAGTATCTCATAATCCATTGCTGATAGGTTGCAACTCTGAGACAAGCTATCTCTCTAGTCTCTTCTATGAGGTTGAGATTTACAGTGAGCTGTTGATTGTTATCCTCCAGGTTGAAAGTGGCCCTTCATTGTGAAGTTACCTCAAGTTCAGCAGGGATCATGGCCATGGATCTATACACCATTGAGAAGGGAGTTTCTTTTATGGTGCTTCCAGTTGTGGTTCTGTAAGCCCATAGCACCTTTGGCAGCTCATCTACCCATGCTCCCTTCCTGGCCTCCAACCTTGTCTTCAAGATCTGGTTGATGATCTTGTTGACAGCCTCACTTGTCCATTGGCTTGAGGGTGGTCTATAGCTGAGAAGCTCTTTACAATCTTGAGATCGTCACAAAACCTAATGAACTATTCATTGTTAAATTAGGTCACATTATTAGTCACAATCTGTTATAGGACTCCAAACCTATAAATGATCCATACGAACTTTTCAATTTTGGAGGAAGAGATTTTTGCCAATTCATTCACCTCTGCGCACTTAGTGAAATAATCAATGACCACTACTACATGTTTGCACTTCCCGTGGCTTATCGAGAGTGGTCTAATCAGGTCTATATGCCAGATTGCAAATGCCAAGGACTGACCATCTATTACAGGTAGGCTAGTGGAGCTCGTGGGACCTTGGAGAACCTCTAACACTTGTCACACTTCTTAACAAGGTTGATGGTGTCCTGTTTCATTGTAAGCTAATAAAATCCTTGTTGGAGTGCTTTTTGGGCTAAAGATAGCCCCTAAGTATGATTCTCACAATGGCCGGCATGAATATCCTTCAGGATGGTGTCACAATCATGACCATCTATGCATCTTAGGAGTGGGGTTGAAAATCCCCTTTTATATAACATGTCATCATAGATGCAATATCTAGCTGCTTGAGCTTGTAATTGGCATGCTTCTATTTTATCTTTTGGCAATTTGCCACCCTGTAACTAATCTAAGATTGGACCCATCCACGAATCCTATGCTATGATAATTGTAATTGTAGTGTTTTTTTTTTTCATGCTCGGTGATAGGAGGAACTCTACTAGGATAGCCTCTGAGAAATTTGCATCTCTGGTCATGGCTAAACGGGCTAATGCATTTACATGTGTGTTCTAAGTTCACAGAATCTGGTTGATCTCATATTGTTGGAGGGAACTAAGCAGTTCTTGAACTTTTTGAAGGTAAATGGCCATTTTCATCCCCCTTGTCCGGTATTCACCTCGTACTTGATAGACTACGAGCTGGGAATCATTATCTATCTTTAGGTTTTCAGCTCATATCTTCTTTGCCAGATGGAGCCTCGCCAATAATGCTTCATATTCTACTTCGTTGTTTATGGCCTAAAAACCAAATCTTAGTGTGTAGAGGATTTTATGTCCCTCTGGGCTGATCAAAAGCACTTCTACCCCTGCCTTCTACTCGCTTGGTGACCTATTGACATGTAATTCCCAATATGGGGCCTCTGAGACCTCTATTTCCTATTTTACAGGCCTTATGAACACTATAATAAAATTCACTAAGACTTGCCCCTTGATCGCTAGCTTAGGCTTGTATTCAATGTTGAACTGGGCCAGCTTGATTGCCCACTTAAGTAGACGACCTGAAGTATCTGTCTTTTGCAAGATCTACCTAAATGGGAATTGTGTGAGTACTTCTATGGTGTGTGTTTGGAAGTAAGGTTGTAGTTTCATTGATGCTACCACAAGGTAGTAGATGAGCTTCTCCATCGGTGAGTACCTTATTTCAGCTTTTAGTAACCTCTTGCTTACATGATAGACTTGGAATTGAACTCTACTTTCTTCTCATACCAGTGCTACACTAAATGCATGCTGGGATACCCGTAGGTAGATGGTGAGCTTCTCACCTTCCCTTGGCTTGGATAAAAAAGGATCTTGGCCCATATATTGCTTCAGTTGCTGGAAAGCATCTTCACACTATTTAGTCCACTCGAACTATTTTGCCTTCTTTAACACATTAAAGAATGGGATGCATTTATCTATTACTTTGGAGATGAATCTACTGAGCATTGTGAGTTGGCCATTAAGGCTTTGTACATCTTTGATCCAGTAGGGGATCTCATATCAACAAGTGCCTTGATCTTCTCTGAATTTACCTCAATTCCCCTGTTATTGACCATGAATCCAAGGAACTTTCTCGAAGCCACCCTGAACATGCACTTGTGTGGATTCAGCTTCATTTCATACTTCTTCAGAATCTACAACATCTCTCCCAGATCACGGACATGGTTGGTGACTTATTCAAGTTTTACCAATATATCATCCACATAAACCTCCATTGTCTTCCCGATCTGTTCCTTAAACATCATATTCACCAACTATTGGTAGGTTGCTCCTATATTCTTTAGTCCAAAGGGCATTACCTTGTAACAATATAATCCACGGTCAATGATAAACGAGGTCTGTTTATCATCTTATGGCTTCATGGGGATCTAATTGTACCCCAAATAGGCATCCATGAAGCTGAGAAGTGGGTGACTAGCAATTACATCCATGAGCTAATAAATCCTCGACAGGGGGAAGCTATCCCTTGGACATGCCTTATTGAGGTCCGTAACATCAATGCAAGTTCTCCATTTTCCATTTTTCTTTTTTACAAGCACAAGATTGGCCACCTAAGTTAGGTAGTAGGTTTCTCGAATGAACTTGTTAGCCAAAAGCTTATCCACTTCTTCCTTGAGAGTGATGTATCGCTCTGCAGTTATTGGGCTCCTCTTTTGGTGGATTAGCTTGTGGTAAGGGTCAATATTAAGCTTATGTGACATATTTCGGGATCAATTCCTAACATATCCTTATGGTTCTAAACAAAAACATCTATGTTTGCTTTAAGGAATTCAATTAGCTAGGCTTTTACATTCGATGACAAGTTTCTTCCTAAGTTGAGGCATCTCTCAGTATCTGCCTCGCTGACCTATACATCTTTGAGCTCTTCCATTAGACCAATTACCCTATTCGCGTCCACCTCATAGGGGTCTAGGTTATGGCTAACCCCTATCGTGCTCATAGCTCTTAGTTCTTTGTTAAAAACCACATTAACTTTCTTTCTTCTTACCTTCAGCTTAATTGTGTCTTCATAGCAGCACCAGGCTTTGTGCCGCTCACCTTACACACATCTAATTCCATTGGGGGTCAGGAACCTGACAATAAGTGTCTTGGTTGATGTGACTATGTCCAAGTTGTTCATTGCAGGCATTACCACATTGTATGCTAAAGAATGGTCAACAATCAGAAAATCTGCCAATACGATGGCTTGATGACCTAAACCCCTGAGAGTGATGGGAAGCCTAATTTGCCCTACTGGTGCTATTACATCTCTTATAAAGCCATAAAGGGGCTCTAGGGAAGGTTTCAGAACCCATTTGTTCAAAACATCCCTTGTACATAATGTTCACCAAGCTACCTATATCGATCATAATTCTTCATACCTTGGCATTCCCAATTCTAGCTTGAATAGCTAACACATCATTATGGAGAGAATGTACCCCTCGTGCATCTTCTTCTATAAAGGTGATGTTGCCTGAGGTTACTTTTCCTTTTTTGGGGGACCTTCGAATTCATTATGTCCCGTGGGTAGGATATGATTTTCTTCTTGCATGTAGTATTCATACGACTTGTTTGAGGTACTTGCAATGTGAGGCCCACCATGAATTGTAAATATAGTTCTTACCAAGGGGGCATCCTTCTACTTGATAGTTCGTTGGTGTTGCTGCCATACCAGTTGCTGATGTTGCTGAGGTCACTGTTCCACAAGCCGCACCACAAAATCTCTTAAACAACCTCTCTTGATCAGGTCCTCAATTATGTCCTTAAGTGCCCTACATTCTGAAGTATTGTGCCCAATTTGATCATGATAAGCACAGTGCTTGTTCTTGTTTTTGAATTCATTGGGAGTCCTTATGGGGTTAGAATTCTGAAATCCTTCCTATCCTTCTCTATCATGAAAATCCTTTCTTGAGTATCTGATAAGACGCTGTAGCTGTCATGGCAACCTTTAGGCTAAGATCACTCATTCCTGGCTTTCTTTGTAACCTAATTTCTAGGGTTAGCATATTGATTCTCCTTGCTATTCTTGGCACTACTCTTCTTTTTACTCTGGTTAGAGCTATTTGCCTTGTCCTTGGACCTTTTAGGGCCAAAGGTTTCTTCCCACCTGATCTCTTTGGCTACTCATTCATAGAATTCACCCAAGTTTTTTACTAGGGACTTGTATATGGTTTCATATAGCTTTCCATCTTTGCAGAGTCTTGCTAAGATTGCTGTTAAAATGCTCTTATCTAAGGGATTCTCTATGTTACTGACTTCATGCCTAAACCAAGTAATGTAATCTTCCAATGATTTGTTCTTTTACTAAAAAACTATCGCGAGGCAGGAGGGTGGTGTGAGCTGGCTTATAAGTGCCTTGTATTGGCTAATAAATCTCTTTTGGCATTCTTCCCAACCATCAATAATGTGTGCTTTTAGATTCCTAAACCATGTTCGAGGTATGTCTCCTAGAGTGGCTGGGAAGACATGACACTTAACCAAAAATTGGTCATCTGAAGATCCATCTATACGTTGAATATGTCTATGTGGTTGTATGGGTCACTTTCCCCATTATATGGTAGGATAGTAGGAATTTTGAACCTATGAGGGAGAGGCTCTTTCTCACTCACCCTAGTGAATGGCATCCTTCCTTCGTAACAATCTCGATGGTCCTGAGCTCAAGGGCATTATTCTAATTCCTCTAACCTCTGAAGCAACTCCTCTACCATATGGTCCTGAGCCTCAAACCGATGGTTGGATGATGGCTAGCTCCTCTTCTTGTCGTGGGAGTGGTGATTTGAGATTCTATGCTTTCTCTGCTCCTGGCCTAGCAAGTTTTGGTTTAAGACACATCCCTTATTGGACATGTTTAAGCCTTCAGTTCGACGCGAGCCCCTATGTGGTGATCTCCTTCATCATCCTTACAAACTCAATGAACCTCCGACCTCAGCCATAAGTTGGTAGAGCGAGCTGAATAAGGGTGCTGAAGTACTTCTCTAGTTGGCCACCTCTCTTGAGCTTCTTCCTATGATTGTTAGAGAGCTTCTTTCTATGTAATGCCTTTAACCTACTCTCATGAGCCTTAAGCTTATGCCTGAGTCAATGCCCTAACCAACTTAGCTAACTCTCCTACCATTTTCTTGAGCACCTGATGATACTGATGTCATGCTTATATTCCATCAATAATATCAGGTTGGTGTAAGGTCACTGGGGGCATGTTGGCAGTAACACTTGTGTTGGGAATGGCAGAAGTGCCTCTTATGAGAAGGATTGGATACCTCTGTTGTTCCATATGACCATCTGGTTGGCCAACTATTGTATCTAAACTCCTAGTGGTTCTTCCTCTAGCCATCGAAAAATAAAGGGCAATGCAATTTAGGGCCTTTTTTCTAGCATCAAAATGTTGGCGGTCAAATCTAGTTAACCCAAGTTCAAGACCCTAAAACTGCAATTTGAGTGTAAAAAAAGAAATAGAGAGAGAGAGAAAGAATAAAAAGATGCTAGAAGTTTTTAATGTGGTTCTGCTACAGTCAATGTGACCCCTACATTGACGGGTTTTATTACTCTTTGCTGAGTGTTTTTGTATCTGATAGTTGATTGTTCTATACAATGATTTCACCCCCTTTTACAATGGTTGGGGTGTTACAAATTGAAGTAAATAAGTATTATGACTTGATTAAGATTACATAATAGATAAAGGTTAAGGGTTATAACAGACTCCCATCAAAGTAGGAAACTAAACAGATCTTCCTGGATTGATAGTTAAGGATACATGCTTCGATTGACGAGCTGAGCTTTGTTCTCAATAACCTGAGGTTGCTGCTTTGACTTATGTTGACCAGCGACCTTAGCTTGTATTCAGCTACCTAATGTCTTAGTCTAGCAATCTCAATCTTGGGTGAGTTGGACCCTTATTTGTTGAGTCTGTCCATTGGGCTTTTGCCAACCCATTTATGTGATTCCAAAAATACCCATAATACCTATGATTTTTGAAACTTAAACTTTATACTATAGTAAAATTGCAAAATTGTTTGAGACTTTCTTTAGATTTTTTACACACAATGATAAAATGACATTTGTGCATCAAGTGATATATATATTATGCATATGTGAGATATGATCACTTGTTCATGATTGAAATATAAACTCTTGTTATCTTCATGGAAGAGGATTGCCAAATGTTTATGTATAAAATGAAAGCAATGACGTATTTCTTACCTCTATATTAATGAATATTATTTATGAAGAAAGTACAAATATTTATTTTCATGATGAATTATGAAAATCAGATCCTTAGAGATTTCCTTTAATGTATTTGGAAATCATTGTGGCCATATTACATGTTTGGAAGGATAAGAATGAGCTACGAGTTTGGAGAGGTAAGTAGAATGGGAGAATTGATATTACAACGATGGTTAACTACAGGGAACTCTACTTTGGATCTTGTTGTTTTGTTTCAAACTATTTGTCTATTTCATATAAGTTATTATGTACCTATCTACTTTCATTTATCATGAATTACTTGTAATTTCAAATCTTAGTTTAAGCTTTAACTTCTTATATTATATGAACATTGTTTAAGCCATTTCGATGTTACTTTTTTTTACCATAAGATGTTTATAAGTACAAGTTATGATTTTCACATCAGTTCTAGTTTTGTTTTCAATATTGATTTTGAGTTAAATTCTTAAGGTTTACCTAGGAACTTATTTCCCCAAATCTTACAAAAATGTATCCTAAAACAATGAGAAGTGGGTTTCATATTGTTAATGGTAGAAATTCAAATTGTAATGCAATTTTTGATAAATGAGTACATGTATTAATTTTACCAAAATGTGTATTCTAGATTATTTGTATTTTCTAGCAAAATTATTCACTCACTAAGTTTTAATGAAACTCACTCATTTTGTTTTAAAAATATTTTGTTTTTAGGACATTAAACTTTAGCCTTTCTCTAGCTCATTAAATTTTATAATTCCAATTCAACTACCAAGATGAAGATTGAAGACAAAGTTTGAAGATATGTTATTGGCAATTGTATAGGTCGTGTTTTCATGTACACATGTGTCCAGTTGTTGTTTATTGTATATGTGTTGTTTTTAATAAAAATAGGTTGTATTGAGGGCATGTGACCCTAGTAAACATCCAAAAAATAGAGGAAACTATGTCAAATTTATTTGCATCTAACTACTTTGCAATAACCAAGCAATTCCACAAGATCCCATACATCATTATTATAAATTGAGGCAAATTCATCTTTCATAGCACTCACCCACTCTGAAAAGTTAGCACTAGAAATGGCTTTAGAAAATTTCATGTAATCAAAATCTTCATAAGCATCAAATTCTTGCTCATGTGAGCATGTCATATAATTATTTGAAATTTCCTATTGACAAACCCTTTGAGAGCTCCTTAAAGGAATTTCTTCAATTACAACATCTATTCTCTATCTTCTATCACTAGTTGTACTAAATCATCTTGTGGGGTGTTGTGTGTGAAAATTGGTTCGGTCCAAAAGAGCTCGTGAGAAGCCCTAGACCAACGAAAGGACCAGCTCGAGTAGTGCCCAAAGTCATTTCACCGTCAGGTCGCATCACGGGGCGACCTTGTCAATCCAAATTCGTGCACGAAAGAGTGAGCTCGAGCTCGCTATTCCCAAGTTCGGGCAAGTGACCTGATTAACAAAGCATAACCTGCGACCCAAAGGCTTGCCGGACAAAAGACTAAGTCATGTATTGCCCCAACGGTATAATGGGGCCCACCTGTAGAAGACAATCTACAGTAGTCAAAAAAGGAGATTTAGTCTGTATATTCTATCTTGTACATTAAATGCTGATGTAATAGATTTACTGCATATATAATTACCATTGTAACCTCCT
>JANHAO010012133.1:0-16562 GCA_026873985.1 Saraca asoca | reverse complement strand
ATGCCTATAAATAGGCAACATGTAAGTTTGATTGAAGCAAGAGAAATAGTCAGACACATATTTCCATTAAGAAAAACTTCTCCTCAGCTTATACCTTACATAACCAACAGAGAGAAGAGTGAGGAACACTAGAGAGATAATAGAAGGCATAAGAGAGTATAGCAGATGTAATTTGCTTTTGGTGGGTAGGATGCCAAAGGGCCAAGTGGCGATGGCTTTGAGTAATGTAAAGTGCGAGTGCCCAAAATTGGGGCCTATTTGCAATTTGTTAACCTCTCCTAAGTTTTCAACTACAGCATCAATGTTGGTTGTGCAACAGTATAATGGCCAGACAATTATTAATCCACTGCACTCAACTAAGGTTGAAGTCTTACCTCGTAAAGAAGACTCGGAGACCAGCTCGTAGACCTAGCATGTATCATCCATACTATGCACATAAGCGGTGGCGGACCTACGTGAGGCCCCACTCAAATTTTTTTTTTAAATATTATCTGAAAAAAAAAATGCATCAAGGATTAAATTGAAAGTTTTACAGGGATTAAATTGAAAAGTTCTTTGGAAGCTAGGCCTTTGTAAAAGGAGGCAGAAAGTTTGGGCAAACTGCAATTTTCCCAATTTGCCTTTTTATATTAATTTTTCCCTCAATTGATATTTTTCCCCGCTAGCCTCCCCCTCTTCTCGACTCTTCGAGAGCTTTCCAAAGCTCCATTGAGTTCCGCCAATTTTCAACGTTCCCTTGTCGCCATTGCTTTCTCTTTTCTTTCGGCATCTCTGGTGGTTTTTCCACGATGTGCACGGCTTCTTCTTCTATTGGAGTTCTTCGCGACGTAGCTCCGAGATCGTTAGCCCCCACTCACTTTAAGTCCTACATCCGCACTGTACATAAGTATTTTAGTGTAAAAGATCCACTCTTACTGCTTGGAGTGACATTTAGAATGGAATATCTCACTGAAGAATGCATGGCAGTTTCTGGTGAAAGGCTCTGCTTGCCTTGCACCGAACTGTGTGAAGAACTTTAGAAGTAATATATTCTTAATAAATATAGCTAAAAAAAATATCCAGGAATGTGATAAAAATGAGAACTAAATATCTAGGAATGTGCTACATTGTAGAAGCAAAAACTGTCCAACAGAAGAATGATAGGGAGAAACAAAAATATCTGGGAAATTGCTATAATAAAATTACTTAAATGACCAGAAGACATAGGATAACGACTTTGATTTCTACGTTGTCATTTTATTAAAGTGGGGTATTTAAGAAAATTCCTAATCAGTCTGTTGTATTCAAATGGTAACGATCAGTCGATCCGCATTATATAAGATGCCAAGATGGTAAGTCCCATAAAAGCAACACGTTCACTCAGAAGGAAATTGTAATGTGATTTCCATCATTTTATGCAGGAAGTGCTTGCAAGGAACAAAATGAGGGAGGGTTTAGGGTTAAGTGATGGTTACCTCCATTGAGCTACCATAACTAGCAGAAGAGATGAGTTGCAGGGCATGCTGCATCAGTGATGCAGCAACATGCTTCCTTAGACTGCTTGCACTTGATTGCTGATGGAGAAGCAGAGAAATGTCAACTGTGGAAGAACTTTATGGATGTTTCCATCAGAATGGTTGGAAATGTTAAAACAAGTATAGTGGTAGTGGCATGATTTCATATAGATGCAATTACATTGATCATAACTTCCAAAACTTAGAGCTGATGATATTTTTTCTCCAAAGTTTGGGCTGGATAAACTCCATCCTAGATCATAACTTTACTAAGTTAATTGTTAATCTCAATAGAGCACAGGTAGATACCTTGAGTATCGTTTTGCTCTGTACCAAACAGCACATGCATGAACAACATTTTAATTATGGTAAAAATAAATTAATAATATAATTTAATTATATTAAATAATAAAAATAAAAAAATTCTTTACAAGTTAAAATTTAAAAAATCAATATCTTTCAAAGTAATCACGTTTTTGCATGTTAAAGTTGGTGCGTGTTGTCAGTCCAAGACGGAGAGATAAGTTGCAGAAAGAAAATGTTGCTTTTGGTTACTTAGCGGGTTGCGTGCTTTTCGTAATTTGCCATTTTGCAATTGTACCATGAAAACACAGTAAGACCAGACCTTGGTTCTTTTCCTTTCTGGGTAGCAACAATTGAACAAGGGTTTTTCACTATTGCTAATACAACTGTCAAAAATACCTAAGAACTTGTATTGGGCTCAGGCCACAATACCTTATATAAATAATCAGTCAACTATTAATAAAATCAGTTAATAATTAATATAATCGATTAATTATTGTCATAATCTATTATTAATACAAAATCAAACTAAAGACTTTCATGGATAGATTTAACCCAATCCAGGATTAATGTAAACAACTCTTAATTTAAAACTACAAACACAATAATACATTATTTTTATTATTGAGAACTTCTCACCCTTTAAGGGAATATTAAATTTTAATACTTAATCTAAAATTATAAAAAAAATTAATAAAAAATATTTTTAATCTAATATTTCTCAAAATATTTCCATCAAAAGATCAATATCCTACGTTCTTATAACACATAAATATTTTAGTTGTATAAAAAATTATTTTATTCAATCTGTTATTAATATCGTATTAACACTACCATCACAATCTTCCTCACTTAATGGAACATTTTATTTTGTTTTTTTGGTCTTGTTCTATCACTTTCTTTTCCTTTCAAAGTCTGACAAATGTATTGGTTTCTTTTCTTGGTTGTGTTTTCAATGAATTTATTAAAGTAATTGAATGATTATATTATTTAGCAATGTGCTGAACTGATCATATAACATGGTGCAAGAAGCATTTGAGAAAAGAGCAATGGCAACAAATAGCAGCGCATGCCCAAAACCTATGAAAGCAAAGTCCAATGGGGTGTTTCAGGGAGATAATCCTATTGATTATGCTCTTCCTCTTGTTATCTTACAAATCTACCTTGTCCTTGTTGTCACACGTCTTCTTGCTTTTCTTCCAAGGCCTTTTAAGTAACCTCGTGTCATTGCACAGATTGTTGTAAGTTCATTTCTCATCACATTCTTGAATGTCAATAAATTTGTGACTTCGCGTCTCATTAAGATTCCTGTTTGCCATTTTGATTCTTAATTACATTATTGTCAGGGTGGAATTTTACTTGAGCCATCAATTCTAGAGTGCAACAAAACCTATCTAAATGTAGTATTTCCTTCCAAAAGCCTTACAGTGTTGGATACTTTAGCCAATTACGGTCTGCTATTCTTTTTGTTCCTTGCAGGCTTTGAGTTGGATCCAAAGTCCTGTCGCCAGACCACAAAGAAAGCTCTCTCCGTTGCACTTGTCGGAGTCAGTCTCCCCTTTGCATTAGGAATTGGGACATCATTTGTTCTTCGGGTAACCATTTCATAGGGTGTTGATAAAGCTCCTTTCCTTGTCTACATGGGAGTAGTACTTTCCATCACTGCATTCCCTGTGTTAGCTTGTATTCTATCTGAGCTCAAGCTTTTTACCACTGATGTTGGATGAATGGCCATGTCAGCTGCAGTAGTAAATGATATGGTCGCATGGATTTTGCTTGCTCTTGCAATTGCTCTTCCTGGCTCTTGCCGTTCTCCTTTTGTTTTGATTTAGGTTCTCTTGTGTGGCTGAGGTTCTGCACTCGGCTACATAATCATCATCCTTCCTATCTTTAATTGGATGGCTCGACTGAGATTGTGAATGTCAATATAAACAACAACATGACATCCAACATGAAATTAGTCGCAAGGGATAAAGTTGTTGGTGAAGTTAAAAAGAAGATAAGAAAGAATATGTCAATCCAGTATGAAGAGAGAGGGGTGAAGAACACCAGAGAGATAATCGAGGGCATAAGAGAGTAAAGTAGATGCAATTTGCTTTTGGTGGGTAGGATGCCAGAGGGCCAATTGGCGATGGCTTTAAGTAATGTGAAGTGTGAGTGCCTAGAATTGGGGCCTATTTGCAATTTGTTGATCTCTCGAGTTTTCAACTACAGCATCATTGTTGCACAAGATAACAGCTAGACAAATATTAATCCATTGCACTAAACTAAGGACTATAGCATCATTGTTGCATAGGATAACAGCCAGATGAATATTAATCCATTGCACTAAACTAAGGTTGAAGTCTTACCTCATGAAGAAGACTTGGAGACCAACTCTTAGACCTAGGGTATGTATGCATGTATCATACATACGATGCACATAATGTCACGTGTAAGATTTTCTTTTACATACTTGTTGTCTCACATATAGACTTCACCTTAGTAAATTGTGACTCCTTTTATGTTCTTAGCCTTTTAGTTTTGTTTATGGCACTGAAGTACCTCATATTGTTTATGGCACTAAAATGCTTGTCTTTTATTGTGCTTGATTATACTGTGTTTTATTATTTATTGTTTGTGATAGAAATTATATGTCAAGAGTGGGTGAATGGCGCTTAAAATTTTAGAAAAATTTTTAACTACATTTTCAAAAACTATTCCAAATGTTAGTTTTCTGTAAAAGTAGGCAAATAACAATAGATAATAAGTTGGATAACTAAAAAGTTGAGAGTAAATAAGGAGAGGACAAAGGGAAAAGGCAATCAATTTATAGAGATTTAATTATCCAAAGGAAACTTCTTTGGATCATATTCCTTTGTTCTGAAATTTCCAATCCTTAGAACACTTAAGGGAATCCACTAGTTACTTGATGAATTACAACTATTCAATCCTTATAATCTAATCAAACTACTTGATCTTCTCACAAGATGGAAGTCATAACAAGTCCATAATTTATCAACCACTAACTATACAAGATTCTTTGAAGAAAACTCACTCCTTCCTTTCAATCCGTAGCTAGATTCTATTTACCAACAAATTCATTTGTTTGTCACACAGTGGCTATCCAAGATTCTCTTAATCTCTTGTTAGATTTCAAATCAGAATGATCAAACAATCAACTCTCTCTAGAAGGTTTATCTTTAACTCATGCAATCACAAGTGTAGACATGCAAATTGAGTATCAAAACTTGAGGGTTTTGGAGAAATTTTTGAAGGATTTGCAAGTTTTGGTGTAATATACCTCTAAGTTTCTAACTCATCAAGTTTGATAGAGAAGCCTTTTTATAAGTGTTTGGTGCCAACTAGTCATTATGTCACTTCAATATTTGAACAAGGCTATTTGAATTTGTTCTTCATGAATACAGACCTTTGTCCATTGATTTTTATCAAAATCTAGCCGTATGCTTCTATTTTGACAAAATAGTAGGACTGCTTGCTTGTTCATCGTGAGACAAATAGCAACTCCTCATGAATAACTGGAAAAAAACAAATATTGACACTAGGTCAAATGATTTCCTTTTTACATCAAGTACAAAAGGTATAAAGACATATGAACCACTCAATTCAAAGAAAAAGTGATCTTTTGTTAAACCAAATGTTTAGGATACACTTTTGTTGCTTCGACTAATGCATGAGAAGTTTATGACATAGTTTGATATAAGAATCAATGCATCACTTTTTACTTTTCCAATATCTGAACCTTAAGCTTTACAAAAATAATGTCATTTTGAATTCTTAAATTTTGCTGAACATAACATGTGACTATGGAAGATTCTACCATATTTTTGTAGAATTTTCCTAATTGTACACTAAAATTTATTAGGTTTATTTATGTTTTATAAAATAAGGCCAAATTATGATCCTAGAGATTGTTTCATTTTGATGTCCAGTTTTATTATGTGATCATTGATGTGGATAGTAGTTAAGAGTAGATTCGAACTTGTTGGACTTTTGATAGGAGAGTCTAATATTATTAGCTTAACTAATATAGGATTATGTTCTTTCTCCTCTCTATATAATAATTGCATAGACTCAAGTGCGGATTTAGACAATTATTGCTGGGGCAAAAAATAAATAATACTTGACATCATAGGATAAATATATGTAAAATTTAAATAATATTCAAAAGAGTCAATAATTCTATACATAACAAAAATGTACAATTGTTTTTCAAGATAGCTATACTTGACGCTTTTTTATAATTTCAAATTCATCAATTATCGAATCTACACTAAAAGTACTAGCAATATCTTTTTCAATGTAAACAACTAGGTTATTTGCAAGAAACTGATCACCCATTTTATTTTGAAGTCAAGTCTTGACTATTTTCATTGTTGAAAAGGCTCTTTCTATAGTTGCTGTAGATAATAGAAGAGTTAAGATAAGACGAATCTATCTATCACTCAAGTGATAAATCTTTGACCTTCTTGTTTCCATCAATCTTTAACATAACTTAGAAAGTGTCTCAATACCTTGAAAATATTGATTCTCATGTATATCAATCTTATAATGTTGCAACTCAAACCTCATATGAATTCTCTCTTGCTCTAAAAAATCTTGTGGATCGAAGTTACCAACTAACTTGCAAATGTCTTCAATTTTGAATGAATTGTAATTTTCATTGGGATTCAGTGTAGAGCTTAAAGTTAGAAATTCCATAGTTTACTCATTAAATTTACTATTTAACTCTTGTAATTGGGAGTCTATAGCAGCTAAAAATATATATGTCAATTCGATAATAATGCTCCACAATTGCATTTAATTGGCAAGAGCAACCTCTACCCAAGATATATTGTCCATCCATATCAGGGACCTCAATATGATGTTTTCCATAAAATTTTTCCACTTTCACAAGAACATTAAACCATCCATCTTCTCTTAATACTTGAAATAGAGATTTGGTTGAAGAAACAAGATGGATTGTATTTATAATACCTTCAAATTGTTGTTGTAATACTTGGCAAAGATCATTTGCAATTGCCATAATCTCACTCATTAAATGTAAGATAAAAATAAAATCAAATAATGTGAATATTTTACTTATAGCAGAAGCTTCACCTCTTTGTGAATAAGTGGCTCCTTCATTGATCATATTAATGATGATAGTAGAAGTTGCTCCATTCATTTTCATCAAGTTTCTAATAGAATGGTAATGAAAGCCCCATTGAATATCTCTAGCTCTTTGTAATGTTTCAACTTGATTTACCCCTTTACCTATTTTAAGTTCATTAATAGTAATCATATTTATGATTTCAATTGCTTAGGCTGCTTGTAATTGGTCATGTCTTTTGCAAGAATCACCAACAATATTTATAATATTAGTAAATTGTGAAAAAATTCATGCATATGAACTACTTCTTTTGAAGTGGCAACCAATGCTAATTGTAATCAATGAGCAAAGCAATGAACATAATATGCATATGAGCATTCATTAAGAAATAAAGCTTACAATATTCCATTCACCTCATATATTACTAGCACTATCATAACCTTGATCTTTAATACTTTTAATTTGGAGGTTGTGATGAAAAAGAGTAGATACTAACTCTTGTTTTAAAGTAATTGCACTAGTGTCAACAACATGTACAAGATCAAATAAGCATTCTTGAATGCAATCATCCTTATCAACAAATCTCAAGACAATAGCCATTTGCTCTTTTTTTGATTTATCCCGAGCTTCATCAATGATACAAAATTTAGCATTTCCTATCTCTTCTCTTATTGACTTTCTCACCTTACTTACAAAAATATGAAGGATTTCTTTCTGAATATCACTTGAGATATACCTAGCAACTTGTGGAGCATTTTCCAAAACAACCTTTTGAACTTTCTCATTGTAAGAACTAATAAACTTTAACATTTCAATGAAATTTCCTTGATTATTTGAGCTTTGCCTCTCATCATGGTCTCTTAAAGCACACGTTTGAAATGTTAACCATTTAACACAATCTAACAAAGCTCTAAGTCCAAAGCGGTTGTTCTCAATCTCTTGTAATGACTTCCTTTTGATAATTTTATCAATATATTGTGATTGTTTCATCAAATCATCACAAGATTTCACAACTTTATGATGTGAGGAATCAAGATCTTTTCTAACATGATTTGAAAGTAAACAATTTTCTCCATTATTTACTTTCTTCCAATTTTTGAAACCATCCTCTATGAATGCATTAGAACCTAGATGGCTTGAATGTGACTTACTAAAAAGGTAGCATGGTAAACAATAAATGGCAACTTTAG
Source organism: Saraca asoca (assembly GCA_026873985.1). NCBI lineage: Eukaryota > Viridiplantae > Streptophyta > Magnoliopsida > Fabales > Fabaceae > Saraca > Saraca asoca. The sequence goes on along the minus strand of JANHAO010012133.1, from coordinate 8,484 downwards.
TCAGAGAATACTCTAACTAAGAAGGAAACAATTGAATCTTAGAAGATTGGAAGTGGTGGTGTTAATTACCATAACTAGAAAATTTAGAATTAACAAGATTGGGTTGATATGGACCTACCTTAAGATAAGCACAATGGATTTCATCTCTTTGATTTATAGGAAAAGTCTAAATCATAAATTGTAATCCAAGATCACACTCCAAATGAAAAACATCCATTTCGTCATGATTAATTCATTGCAATTCTGAGTTATGTTATTTTGGAGTGGAAGTACCAACATGTGATGAATTAATTGTGGAAGCACCAACACATTCTTTGTCTCTTTTAAAGAATGTGTCAATAGTTTTTAACTTGCCCATAAAAACTTGAATAATATTATGCTCATTACAAAAAATATAGTTATAAAATAAAAGACTATAAAATTAGTTGCAAAACATATAAAAATTAGTTTTTATTTCATTATTAAAAACTAACAAACTTTTTTCGCAAAATATTCTAATACAATTGAGTAAAATTTTACATGAAGAGTTAAACTAAAGTCACCTAAACTTAAATACAATTAGGTAAAAATTATAGAAACAATTTAGTAAGTAGCATTATTTAAGGTAAGTGGAAGCTATAAGTCAAGTGTGCAAGGATTAAAAGAAAGACAAATGCAATCCAAGATATTTAGATAGGTTACTAGCCTTCACAAGTGAAGGTTATTTTTATCCCTTATTTTGACACTTTCCAAATCTATCAACTCCAATAATCACAATATAAGCAATTATAAATGTAATTGACAACATCAATTATACATCTTTTCTAATAATTTTAACCAATGAAAGGAAAATTTTGTTGATGACAATATATACAATTGTAGTAAATTTCAATGCCAAGTTTAGTCTAGGGTAACAAACAACAATTCCTAACGAATAAGTAGAACTTAACCCACATTATGAGGACACTCGATTTTAGGTTCTAAATAATGAAAATTTATGACTTCCTTTGTTCTAATGTGTCTTTGAAATATCTAATTTGTAAAATGGGGTTTATTTTTATTGAAATTAATTCCCTTGTTTTAGTTCATCTTAATAAATATGTAATTCATAGATTAAAAGAAAAGCTACCTACACATCATAAATATAAAGTAAACAAGAGCAAAGAGATATAATAAAATTTTAAAAAATTAGTTTATCATCAAAAAGGAAAATAAAGAGGCAAAAGTAAAGACTTAAAAAAATTACTTTTCTCTAATACTTTGTCGAACAATAGTGAAAGATAAACTCTCTTGAGTCTTTTTTAGTAGTCTCATACACAACTTTTTTCTTCAGACCTTCAATGGAGATCAAAAAAAGAATGGGTTAAGAAAAGAAGCTAAAGATGCATGGTGGGAAGAAGACAATGGAGAAAGAACGGAATTGTTTTAAAAGGTGACTTTTACTCTTCTTTTACTTCTACGTAAAGTTAAGTTAGTAAGCCATATTTTTTTACTTTATTAAAATGTTGTCTAACAAGTGTATAAAAGAAGTTATGAGTCTTTTAAAAAAAATTTCTTTATCTTGGAGGGCTGAACCTAATGGTTCTATTTTTTTTTTCACTCCACTATTATACATGATACTAATTTTTATTTTTTTTTGGGCTTGAGCCACTGCAAAACCATAAAAGGCTTCACCCTTGCATAGACTAAAATATTTAATATATCTAAAGAGCTTGCTTGCTCTGTTAATAGTTGCATCCTTGAAAAAGGATGGGAAGATCAAACCTAATTTGTCTTTCTTGTTTAATGGGTAACACTGATAAGTATTTGATTTTATCATTTGAGTTTGTTCAAGTTTACGATTTATATGTTAACATATTTGTCATTATCAATACATATAACATTTTATTTTATTCATAACCAATCAAAAACTGAGATTTATAATGTCAAAGTAACATGCCATTTAATTTCACAGTTTGGACTTTGGAACAAGGGGTGCAACTTAAGAATCTATTTGAAGACATAATTAAAGACAAAAAGATTATTTATGTTTGTTATTTGGCTTTTCCATACTCTAATAAAATATATAAATACCCTGTTAGGGTTCTTTCTCACCTCATTGCCATCGCATATATGCATTTAAATATTGATTCTCTAAAATAATAAAATATTAAATAGGCATGTATTTTGTCGAAACATAATACATTTAAATAGATTTCTTTGAAATGAAAATATTTTTCTGAAAACTGTTTTTCTAACTGTCTTATATTTGAAGTCAATAAGACAATTAATCAACCGAAAGTAAATTTTGATCAATAAAAAATGAGAATATATTTAGGAGAAATTAATTTTCCCTTCTACTTAAAAGAATTCATTTTCTCAAATCACCTTATATTATATAATCTCTCTACTTTCCTTTCTTTTCTCTCTACCCATCTTATATTTTTTTATCTATCACATTTTCTCTCCTCTCATCTCTCTATTTTTCTCTCTCTTTTTCCATCTCTCCCATTATCATCTTTTTCTTTTATCTTTTTTCGTCCTTATGTTTATATTCCCTCTCTATCTTTTCTTTCTCCCCTACTCTCCCTCTCTTTTCTATCTTTTTTTTTTATTTCCATCCTCCTTTTATTTCTGCATATGTTAATATTCAATAATTATATTAAAAATCATTTTGAAAAGATATTTAAACAATTAAAAGAATTGACAAATATGATTACTAATTTTGACCAAAGTCATTTGAATATGAATTAACTTCATAAAAAACCAAAGAATGGTTTGCATTTTATTTTAAGATATACTAAACTTGTAATATTTACTAGTAGAGATTGGATGACTTTTATCATAAAAATATTCTAATAACAAAATAATTATTGCATGACTTAATTTTAAATATAAAATCTGTATGTATAATGATATTTTACAAAAATTTATTTTTATGTATCAAATAAGAGAAAATATTTTCTTTTATGTTGTTCAAAAAGGGAAAAATCAATTCATCTCTTAAAAATGTATTTTTAAAAAAAGTATTTTCCATAAATTTTTTTTCTATGAAACTTGAAAATTTCTCTAATTGCCATGGGACTTTGACTTTAGAATTTATAATTAGGGTGGCGTAGATTTGCAGTGAGACAATGACTTGTATTCAATAATATTTTAGTGTTGCCACTATACAATTTTTTAACGTTGACAAGCCAAGTAGCCCATCGGTTGTGATATATTTTACTCAATCATTGCGAAGGACATAGGATCCATGTTTATTTTTTGAAAGGCATACTTTTATTTTAAATGGGACAACTTGTAAGTAGAATTTTTCTTACAAGTTGAAGAACTTATTAAATGCAACTGATGATTAAAAACAGAAAAAAAATTACATTCCACCTTTTTAATTTTTTTAATTCAAAAATTTATAAATCATACTCTTAAATTTTTTTTAAAGAAAAGTTATAAATTAGTCTCTAAAGTTTGGAGAAAAATAATGATATTAATTAGTTATTAATTTTAATCCTATCCTAATAAATTTGTTATATAAATTTATGGAATATATATATATATATGTATATATATATATATATATTATTTCTTCTTCAATAAGGAACAAAACCTACATTGGATGTATAATTTTTTCATTAAAATATGAGTTTGAGGAAGATTTAGAACAAATAAAATGTTCAATATACTTTTTGTATCATAAAGGAGAAAAAAAAATAAGATTTTCACTAAAGTATACAAAATGCATTGGTTTAAGGCTTAAATTACTAATCAATTAATGTTTTCACTTTTGTTTAAATTTATATTCTAGTATAAAAAAGTGGACATGAAAGCTGGAGAAAAAGTATTAATGTTGTATTTATAATGCATTTCACAATTGAATATATAAGCACCCTCTGTTCTTTTCTTTTACACCAACAACTTATAAGTTCTGTAAAAATGTGTGTAATTGTATTGTATTATCTATTTAATGTTTTAATTGAATCCAATGTCTCATATTAAATGCTCCCTATCTTGTATTTAAACTGTCATATTGTATATTGTATATTGAGGCATATTGCATCAATATGAAAACCCATCTTTTATTCCTTGGCTAATGAAATGTCCATGGACTGACGACACAAACTGGAGTTGATTGATCTTTGTCTTCCAGGCAAATGAGGGCGATGACATAAATTGTGTTGTGTGAATATTGTTTGTGATATTAATGCTTTTAATTATGTGTGTATTATTTTGTCAACTTTAGTTGAATTGTGTGATAAAGATAAAACTGTAGCAAAAGTTATGTCAATTAGTCATGGTTGATTTTCTATTTTGTGAATTTAATGAATTTAGAGATATTTGTTAACTACTTCTGATTAGTACTTTAAGCTTTCTTCCACAATAAAAATCACATTTGGTTGTCACACACATTCAGCTATTTGTAAATAGCAAATTTATTGATTAGGTATAATAATCCATTTTTTAATTTGGTGAAAATTGATTATATGTCATGTCTAATGCAATTTATTGCCTATGTAATAAATTGGATTAGTTTCATATTATACTTGATTAGGTGTCATAATATATTTGTTGTTACTTAACCTTAACAGTTATCAAATGTATGTTTTTAATATAATCAATTGCATTATTCAATTTTATATACAACATACTCATTACACAGTGTGCTTAATAATCAATTTTGTCAATTAACTTACATGAGCAGTTATTAGATAATTAAAATAACTTGGAGCTATCTATTTAATTTTGGACTTTAAATGCATAGTAACTATAATTAATGTGATAACTGTTTCAGGTGTAGTTGGAATCTAAATAGCTAGGCTATAATTAGCCACTCCTCTAATACAACAATAACCTAGGTCCATACATTTCTTACTTTTTACCATTGATTCTTACTAGATTGCTTTAATTGCTTTAGCTCTCATATATTTATTGCTTAATCCACCATTAACTATCTTATCATTTTCCTGTAGTGTTTTCAATGAGTCATCAACACGTAACATTTGTCAAGGTACTAACATGGAAGATTTACTAGATCAAATGAAACTTATAATACGGCATGAGACATTAGTGGCCAATAAATTTTGTTTTAAAGATCTTGATTGAACAATGAGAGATGTTCTTAGGTTTACAAATGTTAATAGTGTAAATTAGCCTTTTAGGGGCAAGGTGGTTGTTTTTTATGGAGATTTCAATACAAATTTTACTTGTTATCCTAAAGGCTTCTAAACAAGACATTGTCTATACAACCATCAATTCTTCCTACTTATGGGATCACTATCATGTTTTGACTTTGACAAAAAACATGAGACTCCTAAAGCAACCGTGTTGGACATTAAAGAGTTATTAGAATGGGTTCTACGAGTTGGAGATGGCATTGTGGGTAAACTTAATGATGGTGAAGGCACCATTGAGATTTTAGATGATTTGCTTATAACATATTGCATTAATCCTCTAGCATCCATTATGAGTAGCATTTATTCATCTTTATTGCAAAATCTCATTAATATTATTTATGTGGAAGAGAGAGCTATACTGATATCTATTCATAAATTTATTGATGAAGTAAACAACCACATTATGTCTATAATTCCTAGTGAACTAAAAAGTTACTTAAGTTGCGATAGTCCATACAAAAAGGACGTAAATAGTCACAGTCAAGCAGAATTGCATTTATTTGAGTTCTTGAACACCATTCAATTATCAAGTCTCCCAAATCATGAATTAAGACTAAAAATTAGTGTCATGATAATGCTTATAAGAAATATTGATCAATTACCAAATATTTACAATAGCACTTGCTTACTCATTACTGATTTAGTTGCTCATGTCTTGAAAGCAAAAGTAATTTCAAGAAGTAATGTTGATGTTTATATTCCTAGGATGCTATTGATTCCATTTGACTCACGTTCACTATTCAAGTCCTAATGAAGACAATTTTTTGTCTAATTTTTTTTTTTTTGGAATGACAATAAACAGGAGTCAAGGTTAATATCTATCACATATTGGTCTTGATCTATTAAGATCAGTGTTCAGTCATGGTCCATTGTCTGTTGCACTATCAAGAGTGAGAAGCAAAAATGGGTTGAAGATTCTAATTTGTGATAAGATAGGAAAATCAAAAAATAAAATAACAAATTTGTGATGAGAAAGGAAAACGCACTGGTCTATATCAGTAGCTTTAATAAAATCTCTCATTTTTTTGTTTCTAATAAGTGTAGTGTTGACCATTGAACATATGTGGTTTATTCAATGGAGGACACTCCAGCAAAATACTAAAGCCATTGGAATCCATAGGATTCTCTTGAGATAGTTACATCTGATACCAAAAGTTAATCTCTGATGCCAATTGTAACTATGGATTCCATCAAGAGGGGGTAAATTGGTTTTAGAAATTTTCAATCTTAAAAATAATTTTCTTCGATTCTCTTGTAAAACTTAGCAAAAACAATAAATTCTATTGGAAATAAGAATTGTTTGTCCACAAATATAACAGCTAAATCAATAGCCAGCACAATATCAACAAGTTAACATGATAACAAACAATAATAAATCAAAGCAAGGTAAAGTGTAGAAAATAAAGGAGTAAAGGTAGAAAGATTCAAATGCTCATTTATAGTGATTTTCCTTACAAATCGATTCCAAGGTGTATATCCACTTCCAAGCTTTTAACTAAGCTTGAAACCACCAATCAAAACCTCTAAGTTTGGGTTGGCACTTGTAGAAGTTGCAATATGTTACATGCAAAAAATGGCCTCAAGAGCTCGTAGCCCCGAGCACACCAAAGGCACCTAACAAGCTTCACTTCACCCATCAGAACGTAGCATAGCGAAGTAGTTCACATACCATCCCGCGAAGCAAGCCTCGCCTCACTAGGCAGCAGGACAGTGACCCAGGGAGAAGATCATAAGACCGGCTTGCCAAACGGTCGATCACCATGCTCGAACCCGCTACCTCGCTACAATAGTACCAAGCTCGCTACAGTGATTCCCATGACACCCCCGAGCCAGGAATTCCTGCTCGGGATGCCTAGCACTTCGCTTGGCACAGCAGTACCAAGAATGAATGCAAACAGATCCAAGTTTACAGCCCTTCAAAGGGGCCCACCCCATAGCCTACATTCTACAGTAGCCGAAATGTAGCCTTTTACTGTCTTTTCCATTTATATCTTGATGTAAGACAACTGTACCTTGTAATTAATGCATGTAACTCCTACTTCCTCTATAAATAGGATTGCATTGTTAGAAGAGGGGGAGGAGGCTAAAAATTTATAAGCAGAAACTCTGCCAAAATTACTTTCCAATACATCAATAAAATCTCCATCGTCGACGTAGGGTCCGGTACCACCTGAATTTAGCCGAATCACGTTAAACTCGCTATCTCTCCATCCCTTTTTCTGCTCAATCCATCTTCTTCTGCACTTCAGAAGCAGTATTGGATCCCTGAACTCCTTCCGTTGGCCAAATTTTGGGACCCTCTGTATGAATCAAAATCTAACGTCAACATTTTTATGCCATCTGTGGGGACCATCTGCTCTCTGAAGTCTCCATCGCAGCCTAGCAATGGCCAGGGAAGAACAACTGGGAGCTCAACCACTCCAGCCCTCCAATCGACAGACACTCCTATTGTGGGGGCTCTCCAACAGTTTGTTGCTGCTCCTGAAACTTAAGAAGCATAAATGCCTAGCTAATCTCATCCGGTGCTCGAAAGCACAGTAAGAGAGCTAGCGAAAACTATCAAAGCGCTGGCACAGGCCCAAGCTCAGAGCATGCAAAGACAAGAAGAATTCGTAGCACAGCTCCAGCAGCTTCGCAAATAGGTTCAAAAGGAAACTCATGAAGATCATGATAGCCAGCAACTGGGGGGCTCTCAACGAGCAGGAAGCTCCACCCCTCAGTTTGAGATGTGCAACCAGACAATGGAGGAAGTCCTCCATAGGCTCGAACAGCTAGAGGAGCATCCATAACCTCAGAACCATCAACCTCGCCGTGAAGAAAGCTCCCCATTTTCTGTGGAGATCGAGACACAACCTCTCCCACAAAAACTCAAAGTGCCCACTATCCCACTATACGATGGGAATAATGACCCGAGCGACCACTTGGACGTGTTCAACACCCAAATGGACCTCCAGACTATTGACCCCCTAGTAAAGTATCGCGTCTTTCCCGCCACATTAGGGGAAATTACTCGGGCATGGTTCAGGCTCCTCCCGGCTCGCAGCATCGGCAGTTGGGAAGAATGCTAAAGAAAATTTGTTGACCAATACTGAGCATTGAAGAAGTAACTTGTGCCTCCTTGCCATCTTGTAATGATTTTTCACCACAAGGATGAGTTGCTCAAGGACTATGTAACCCGATTCAAGCACGAGGCCAACTCCGTGGAGAATCCCTTGGACAAAAGCATTCTAACAGTTATCTCAGCAGGACTTTGCAAAGATGGCAAATTGTACCGAAGCCTCTACAAGTCCCCCGCTCGAGACCTCACCGAATTCTATGATCGGGCAACCAAACAAATAAGATGGGAAGAAACCTTTAG
>JANHAO010012132.1:0-16564 GCA_026873985.1 Saraca asoca | reverse complement strand
TTCACGGTAGTATGTTCATATATATGCATATTTATATATTTCCAAATATGGTTTTAAAATGGGATTTTTGGGTGATTGCAGATTTATTTACTCACTGAGTTTCTGAGAAACTCACCCCTCTTCTTTCTATGTTTTTTAGAGTCAGAAGCTTTTCTAGATTTCCTTCCAGTGGACCCACCTCTCGCGGAGATTGAAAGATATAAATGGTGATATGAATTGGCAATTGGATAGGAATGCATATGTATGTGTTGTATATATTGTTTGGCTGCCCAATAAGATGTGTTTCATATAGCCTGGGCCACTGTTGAATATTATGTTGTCATACAGGTTTTGATAGGCGTGTTGCCATTAATGTTTTCTATGTAGACCATGTGGCCAGGTGTCCTATAAACAAAGGAAACTTTGCCGAAATTTCAATAGAGATAATAATACATATATTTGAGTGCTAAAGAAATTTATATGCATTAGTGTGTTGTCATGATTGTATAGTAAGGCTTGTAGGAGGTTTCTTGACGGAAAGGGTTTCCTGATAATAACCTTCTACGTCAGTCACGTGCCCGGGATTGAGGCGTGACAATCACATAGTATTTTTGATCAATCAACTTTTCGATATTGATCATTTAATTTTTAATGAGAACACTTTTAATAATTTAATAAAATTTTAAAAATATATAAATTGCTTAATACATAATATTGTATTGTGACACCTAAAAATATTTTTAATTGAACTAAATATAATAATATGATATTATTAAAAATTATATTTTTTGAAATTAAATTCTCATAAATGTTAGATTCTGTGAACCACACGTTGTTTTAATAATTAACAAAATACTATAATTATATATCATTTATTTAGTATATATTTCAAAATTTTATGTCACAAACTAAAATACAAAAAAAGAAAAATCTAATTTGATAACAAAATAAAAACGTAAGTCAGATTTATGGATTTTGACCTATTTATCAAATTCAATTCAATTTTAATTGATCTGATAATGAAAACTACATCGTGTTAATACTTGAAATGTCATAATAATATAGACGCGCAATGCACTCTACGATCCCATTGACAAATCAAACATTTAACCACCGACACCAATCTAACGCGTTTGTTCACCCAATTACTATACTACATTGTGCTAATTCTTGAAATGGCATAATAACATTTTCTTCCTCATCAATTACTTAACATCAGTATTTATTATTGTTTTTCCTATTAAATTGCCAACAGTATTAGCTCAAATTCAATGCACTCGTCTCTTGGGTTTGGGATGCATTAGACGTCAATTAATTTTTGTAAAATCCAAGTGTCGAGTATTGGCACTTTCACTCATAAATCATTATTATTAGGGGCATGTAGACGTTTTTAACATATTTGCCAATTGTTTGTGACTTGCAAATAAATATTTATTTTTTTTGAAAATTTCAATCTTATTTTCATTAATATTTTAAAATTTAAAAAATATAATTTTTGAAAAATTAACATTTCGCATAACATGAAAATGGTGACATCCCAATATTTCTCTTGTTTCTTGTCTTTTATTCACCTGTAACACGTTGAGCTGGCTAATTCCAATGCTCCTCAAAATCCACGAAGGCCTGACATCATATCTCATTGGCTCGTTCCTGTGATCTTTAACGTATCCGTACGAACTGCTTCCTTGTCAGAATGGAGCGGATATGAACTGAGTCGGCAAATGACTTTTGTGTCACGCGCCATCCCATGATTGGTATGCCTCACCCAACGCTCGTGAAATGGTATTCCCCCCCCCCCCAAACCCAAACATATATGTCCACGCGCTTCCTCGCGAAAGTGGCTTTTGTCTTTATTATGGTCTTGCAACTCGGTTCGGTCACACCCCAACGGCTACTTCCCTAGCAAACCCCTTGGAAGCAACCCAACACCCAACAACTACATCCAAGCCACCTCTTTCTATCCTTTCATATTTAATTAATTCATTAAAGAATTTTATTTTAATGTACTTACCCTCTCAAGATGGTTAAACTTTTATATCTTGTCAGTTGTCCCATCATAAAAATGATTAAAATACTTTTACTATTATTTAGAGTAATTAATTTTTTAATAATGTGTGAATTTTATATTAATAAAAAAACGCACCAGTGCATCAGATTTTAGAAGCAAAGGGAAAAACAAAATTATAATATTCTCTCTCTCTAGTTGTTAGTTGGCCTATTCAATTTAGACCATTTCCAGTCCCTTCCTCCTCTCTCGTATCTTCGCTTCTAATCCCAAAATCCCCTATAAACCCCCCAAACTCCAACCTACACAATAAACTGCTTCTGTACTCCCACATTATTGTATGTAAACTTTTCTTACTTGGTCTTGTTTGGACTTCGGCTTCGCAAAGACAGAAACCTTGTTCATGGATTGCTTGGTCCTGCCGGTTTCCTTGATCAGAAGGCGCTCCACCGGCTCACGTCTTGGATATCGACCTCTTACCAAAGATGGGTTGGACGAACCGGAGAGTCAGGTGACTGTGGTGGTCGGAAAAGAGAAGAGGGTGTTTTTGGTCGACCCTTTCATATTGGAAGAGAGCCCTTTTCGTGTTTTGATAGACACCATGAAGAAAGAGGAAGGAGTGAAGGATTTCCATTTCAGAAACCAAAAACAAAGAGTGATTTTTGTGGATGTGGACGCGATTCTCTTCGAGCACATGTTGTGGCTGATGCACAACGATTGTTCTTCTTTGTTCAATCTGAATTTGAGGGAGATTATTGACTTCTATTCTCAGGATAATTAGAATAGCTGAGGGGTACCCTGTTTACTGATGTGATTACTCCCTTTTATTTGAAGGAACAGCTCCTTATATTATGTCTAATAACATACAAATAGGCATACACTGATGTTTTACTCTTTGTTTTAATGATGAATAATACATCAATTTTCTATTGACATTCGTAACATGTTCTGTTTCTTGCCTCACGGAGCAGAAGCTTAGGCCTTTGAGCTAACCAAGTGTTCTTAATGAATAGATTAATCTTATGGAAATTGGACAAAATTAGCATATGGCCGGCTACTTGTACTTTATCTAATATTATGTAGTTTGGCCAATTTACCGAGTACTATTTCCCCTATGTCGTATTTTTCTCCAGTAATTCAAGATGGATTAGTGAAAATTGCAGCAAAAGGTGCAAATAAATGAGAGTTTGTTTATTTCAAACCTTCAGCTCATTCTTAAATGAGAGTTTGTTTATTTCAAACCTTCAGCTCATTCTGTCTTCGTTTTTTTTTTTTTTTTCTCATCCGGATGCACTATTCTTACGTGTTGATCCCGGCATTTAGTTGTTGCGGGGGTTGAGCTCATACAATCTCACGTGACCACGTTGTCACAATGGGTGTAGGTCTCTGTCCAACTTTTCCACCTTCTAATTCCTCTTTTCACATCTGGATTGGTTGAAACATGCCTATCAGAGAATTGCTTTCATGTTATTTGCCGAGAGTGTCAAGACGAAAGTAACATAATCCAAAGGAATACGCTGGAAATAATTATTTGTTCTTCCTAGATTACGTGCCATTGTAATTGCTCAAACATGTTCAGATCTTCCTGTTGGTGCCAGAACAGATTTTAACCTTTGGAGTTTTTGTTCTCTGTGGTAAATCAAAGTATTTCACCTCGTTCTTCAAAGTTTCACCTCCAATAAACATAACTCGGTTTGTTTTAAAGAAAATTGAGCTTCAAGCAGCATATTTGTTGCTAAAGTTTCAGTCATTTTTCTTCCAAAGGACACTTACAATACCATCTGAAAAGTCTTGCTTTCCTGTCTTGAAAGGAATCTTGGTTATTATAGAAATAATTGATAAAGGGCATACCCCTATTCTAAATTTGACGACCTTCAACTATTCAAACGGCTTTATGAACATTCAACAATATGGTCAGAAAAAAAAAAAAAAAAAACCCTTCACAACCACAGTCCACATCTTTTAATAAGTGAAGAGAGCATCAGTACATATATACTAACAGAAGAAAACTGGATTGCCCAGTAGAGTAGTTGCGCTGACATTCTCAGAGGGAAGTAGGCCCAACACTGTATTTGAACTTATGGACTTATCGGGCTCTCTCCGATAAGATTTGGGCTTGTATTCTATGTGATCTGTTCTGTCTTCTATGGGCTTGGTTTCCCCTCTGTTGGGCCTTATTGCCTTAGCCTGTATTGGACCAAAAAAAAAACAGGACGACACATAAATAGAAGATAGGTACTGTCTGTGCACTAAAGCTTATGTACATCATTTTTTACATCTCATAACAAGGCATTTCATACAAATAGAGATTTAAAAATCATGAATCAAGTAGTATCTAAGTAGTATTACAGTTTATAAAATGAGAATTTAATATGGATACACTATTTGTTACCTAAATATAACTTTATTGTTACAACTATTGATGCAGCTAGCTGCACATAAATTTGCATCCAACTTTTTAATGTCTTTACTTTAATTTTTCATATAAAATTTAAACAAATCCATGCAGGCCAACACAACAAATATGTAACTGATATTATTCTTATGAGTATGGTTTTTGTAAATTTTTATTAAAACTGATAATCATAGTTTAATATCAAAATAAACTAAATACAGTTAGATCACCTTTCATCAATATTAATCAAATAGTACCCAAATAATTATTAATCGCTTCTTATAGTTACAATACACAATTTCTTTCGAATGTCAGTTGATTATTTTGAATGAAACAAAGCAATAATATTAGAAGTGGAAATGACCTGACATCTCCAGTTAGGCAGTTTAAGTTTTTAGCTGAGTTCTTTTAGTCTTCTACTTTGTTGATTAGATATAATATGAAGTGCGTGTGGAAAATATTTATTGAGTTTTAGTTGTTCTTATTGGATGTGTTTGAGGCCTGCGCTTGTTTGCTATGCAAGAGAAACTGAAGCTGCTTACATGTTTTGCCATCAATTTCAGCTTCATACATATGACATGCCTTTTGAACATTTCAGCTTCTAAAGAGGGTTTGTTTCAACATTTTTCCTCTAGACTCGCCCTTATCTCACATTCGAAAGTTAAACTGAAGCTGCTTACTTGTAATTGTGTATTGTAACCTAGGCTGGTAATTAAAACCTTGGTACTTTGGACCTTGAAGTTTACACGCAACTGAGCATTCCTCAATTTCCTGCACAAGTAGAAAATTTTAATGGTTTTGTTATCTGTGTATAAATGTCTGTTATCCTATTAAATCCCAACAGACAACCAGTGCTCTTTTTTATGAACTAAACGATAAAAACTTTCCTAATAACAAAGGAAACCAAACCAAACCCTATGATCTTAGTCTTCCCAACTGGCTTACAATATTATTACTTCATGTGCGTTTGTGTTAAACTTTTTCATATTTTATTAGGAATAATATTATAAGTGCTGCTTAAATGCTCTGTAGCATCTTTAGGACAACATCATTTCCCAAATAATATATCATAAAATCATAAAGTTTCATCTTATACAAATATCTCAAGAATGGAGTAACATATTAATTAAATGCTCATCATGATTTGAATTTAATACTACTTAAAGCCATTTCAAATGCAGTTTATTCAATAACTTAAATTAAAGACTCCGTAGTACTTTGACATCATTATCGTTTTGGCCCCATCGAGGTGGCTATGCCAAAACAACCACCATAAACAGTCCCAGAAAACGTGGTTATGTTTAATCACTCTAAGTTGGAACCACATAGCATCCCTATTTATCAAATTGAACAGATAACTATGATTTCTTGTGGAAATATAAAATTCAACTGCTCTATAATATTATATAAAAGTTGACAGCTTAGAATCATAAGCACAAATTGTTATTATATTGCAGATATGACTAAGTCACTTCGATTCTTTAATTCAACCTTTCTTATCTTTTCTTCTAATTATTATTCAACCACATTTGTTCTATCCGACTGAATCGGTAGATGACTGGAATCTTTCCTCTTAACCACGCTTCAGGTGTCCTAAACCATGAATTCATTATCCTATAACAAAGACTACCACTGCACATTAGGACTTGAAAATTTAGAATTTGTTCTTATAGCTACTTTTGTGTGTGTTCATCAAATTCTTATCTTTGATATTTATTTAAGAGATCAAACACTTTATCAACAGAAGTATTTATGCCATTAAAAGAACAAACAAAAAGATATTTTTTCTAAATTTTTTTGTTTACTTTCTTTAGAAGTATTTTAATTTTAGTTTGTATTTGCACTTCCAGTTTGACATATATGCTAAAAACTGTATGGTGAACTAGCAGATTATTATGTTCCAACAGGACGATGCATACGCCCTAGCTACAGGTGTTTCAAGTATAGGAGAGACGGGGAAGATGGTGGAAGCAGCTGACAGATCACCATATACAAGTTAAGATCTTGGAAATCCAAGAGCAGGAGGAGGCATGTTGTGAAGTTCATCATCACAGATCGGCTTAGCAAAATCCACAACCGTGATAAACAAGCAAGGATATATACGTTTTAATTATATAGAATAAAACCATTCATAACTTCTCTTAATTTTTATATTAACAGTTGACCTTCTAATCTCAAATGACATTTAATAAGGTATAACAGCCTGGTAAAGTCTAAGGATTGCCCTCGACCTTTAATTAAAATTAAAATATGATGAATTTGTGATATTTTCATACTTTAAGTCCAAATTCCTCGTTTGAAATAAAAAAATTAAAATTTAATTTATTTGAATTTAAATTTATGAATAATTTTATATATAAGATTAATTCTAAATAAATTAAATTATCATTTTCTTATAATTTCAAACATAACAGATATGAAATTTATTAAATTTTCTCCCATCAGTTGAAAACGCTGAGATGAAATGGCTTTTGATAATATACACATATCACAAAGACAATGATTATTTGAGGAATTGAAAGCAAAGGCTATGCAATCTTTCTCCAAATAAGGAAGAAAACAGGTGTCTTAACAGGGATTACATGAACATATGCGAGATGGCAGCTTTCGTAAATATTTTGCTGAGGCAAACTAGGATATTGGCGGCATATCCTTGAAGGCAAATTAAAGTGGTTTATGGAATCAAATGCAATTCTGGGGGGATAATGAAGCACCATTACAACTTGTTTCATCAATTAATTAAAGCGCAGTACGGCTTCACTGGGTGTATGGTCAGCACTTTCTTCATCGGCAAACGAAGGTACATAATAATTTGCATAAACAAGTGGAGAATAATTTAAAGTCGGTTGACACTGCATCTTTGCAATATTTTAGTGATGGCCACCGTAAACCTAGCTGCCTAATCGAGCCTACACTTACTAAACAATTGGCTTTTGCTTTGCTCATCCAAACAGAAATAAGTCATCTCTGTTGAAGCTAATGGAAAATGATTCAACTGATTCGAAAGAATACGATTCCGGAGAGGAAAGAATGAAATTTATAGTTCCCAATATATCATGTCGTTTACAGTATAGCTTGAGGT
Organism: Saraca asoca; assembly: GCA_026873985.1. Taxonomy (NCBI): domain Eukaryota; kingdom Viridiplantae; phylum Streptophyta; class Magnoliopsida; order Fabales; family Fabaceae; genus Saraca; species Saraca asoca. The sequence continues at coordinate 9,103 of JANHAO010012132.1, read as the reverse complement.
TATTAGCAGCATATATAGTTAAACCGTAATACTCAAAAACTAATGCCTGCCTAAATCTCAGATACACATGAAAGTTATCAAATGTTTTACCAAACACACTTTAATGGGTTAGGCACCAGAGGCTGCAATCCCTGATTTGTTAGTCAAGTAGAGGGTAAATGTAGAGGGCAATGTATTGCATATGCTTCTATTGTCAAGTCACTTTGCCCGCCCAACAAATAACATATCTGGTGTTTGGAATATGAGTAAGTCACCATAATTCAGATCAAAGTTTTGGGGTAAATGCTAGAAGGCAAGGCAGAGAATTAAGTTTGCCTAATTAATCATGCGTTGTTGTCATATTTCCTACATAGCTGGTCTGAAGCTCGAATAAAGGAGGAGGATTGTATTAAGTAGTTGACAATCAGTCTAAAACTTTAATGAAATCTTTTATAACATGGAACAACGATATGATTGTGCTGGAAAGCAGAGAATTCTCTTTAATTTCCCAACCTGATGAACGAGTTTAGTCAAAACAATTGCCAATGCAATACCAGATTTCCCATTCAATTTTTTATACTTTTCACTGTCAGATCTAGCCGTGATGATAGGAGAAAATGCAACCAATACTGAACTAGTTTCTGGAGAACATATTAACTTTGACTTCCAAAGCCAGACACAAGACAATATAAGAGCATGATATGCATGGGATATTGAATGACTTGTTGCCATGAAAAAAGTTTCAGAATAAAATCATGACCAGACAATACATATATTTTGTTGCTTAATTTTCAAAGAATTTTTTGAATATTGTGTAAGCTGGTAGGTATTTGGAGGAAATCTTATCATCACTAACTCATTTCAAATCAAAGAAGTAGATTGAAGGAGGTAAGCTCAAAGATTCAATGATAAAAAACTTTAATTTGCATATGTAGTTTAACACCAAGGGAAGTTTATTAATTCGTAGAGGAAAAAACCTACCTGTTGTTCCTCGGTATATATATCTTCCATATGTACCGTTTTATTTATTAAACTCTAAAATCAAGGCCTAAAAAGACCAGCCTTTTATATATATATATATATATATATATATATATATATAAAATCCCTACTTATATAACTCACCGAAACACAATATTTGTTGTCATGCTAATATTATTGTAAGTTTGTAACCTGGTAAAACCATTATATATATATATATATATATATCATTAAGAAGAGGGGAAATTATCACATTAGGAGGTGGTGGTATATATTGACATGAAAGCCTACTAGTTGATACTTAATATGGAATAAAAGTAGCTGGGGATCAAATATACGAGAAACAAAGGCAGTGGACGGCAAGTTAGTGCTTCAAGTTCTGCTATATATGCAACAGTTAAAAGCTGAATCCTTGAACATTTCAGAAGAGGAAACAACTAAGACAGTTCCATAGTGGATAAGTAAAGTAGAATTTCAAAGAAAATACCCAAAAATAAAACCAAAATCCAATGAGACACTAAAAAAGAGGTTGGAGATTCAAGTACAACTCAAACGCATCCGAAAGAGGAAAAAAAACTACATAATTATCAGCAGCAACTGAAGAAGAAGAAGAAAGAGATAGAAGCATATATATAAGCTGAGATTTATATAGTCCATGAATTTTGCTGACCTTAAAAGCAACCATCCATGAAGAAAATCCAACCCCATTAATGTCCTTCCAATTTCTTCTATACCTTCAGCTTCCAAATATCCAACGATCACATTAGAGTCAATTAATATCCACAAAATCCCTTTATTAATTTGCTCCTCAAAATGGTGGACGTGCCGCTGAGTTTCCCGCCCACCCATCAACTGGTAATTGAACATTCTGCATATTATGTGGCAAATTGAAGAAAGGCAATCCCAATGATGGGTCTGGAAATGGGTTCATCCCCACACCTCCACCAACGCCGCCCGAACCCTGAGACACCGGTGGCTGCATCTGAAGCTGCTCCGCCTCCTCATCCAGCGGTAACCTCTCATAAGCCACATTCGTAAACGACGCAGCTATCACAATAACAGGCCCTGCCGCGGTCAACTCCCCCACCACACTCCCTCCCACAACTTGTCCTTGCCCTCCGGCCAGGTATATCGTCAGGCTCGTCGCACCCGGCGGAGCTGGCGGCGGCAGAAACGATCCCGACAGGGATAATATCTCGAACCTTCCATGAAGGGTGACAACTGCTCCAGCCGCTGCCGGCTGCCTCAGAGTGACATTGGTGACCGTTCCACTGCCGCTCAGGATACAGATCCCACGCTGGCGCCGCCGCGCATAGGTGGAGACGCAGTCAAACACGTCGCAGCCGTTACCCACTTCGAGGATATGTGCCCGGAGAGTGTTGGCGCTCTCTCTGGTTATGATGACCGGAGGCTTTGCCTTGTTCTTGGAGCCCGGTGGTCGACCACGTGGTCGCCGAGCAACGATGTCGCCGGGGCCGCCGGAAGCGAGTTCAAGGCCTTGGGGGGGACCATCTTCAGCAAAGGGGGCAGCCCGACTGGCATCGTCTTCGGAATCGTTTTCTTGCTGACGTTGCTGAAGGTGCAAGTCAGGTCTGTGAAGATTTTGAACGAAGCGAGAAGCAGTACTTAAATCTAAACCAGCCATAGACATATCAAAGGGAGAAGATAAGAAATTATTAAAACAAAACAGAAAACAAGGAAAATAATTTTATTATCGATATTAAATACTATCCAAGACTAGAGCAAATTTTTTCAAAAGAAAACTGTTTTTCGTGCTTTTGGTTTATTTTAAGGGGAGTGAAAAATATGAATAGAAAAATAATAAGTAAAGGAAAGGCAACGGAGGTTTTGAGAGAGAAACACAAATTTAACAAGTTAAAGGCTAGCTAGAATTGAAAGATTTAAGAAAGAGATTAAAGAAAGAAAGAGGAGATGTTGAGGATAGAGTGCAGAGAAAGAAAAGGAAGAAGATGAAGATGAAGATGGAGTCGTTTGCGAGAGAGAGATGAGAGGATGATGCTGAAGAAGACAAAGGACTCCACACGCAGTCATTCAACCAAAAGTTTAAATAGATAGCCTTAAAATAATAATTAGTTGGGAAAATTTTCATTACGCTTTCTTATTCGCAAGCCGAGGATGCAGAATGCAATAGCCATGTTCATCACTTTCTATCCACAGCGCGTGCATCAACGCGACGTTAGATTGAACCAACACAACGCCAACATAAGACCGATAACTTCAAGGGGAAAAATTATAGAACACTCCCCCTAGATTTAGAGTTATTGAATTTTATCCCAACAATTTTAAACAAGAATCATAATATTAATTTATCATGTTATTTTTCACATAAAATTTTACAATTCATTTATATTTTCAACTATTTAATTAAAATTATATATATCTAATTTAATTTCTATTCATAACATAAAAATTATATACGAAAAAATGTTATGATAAATTAAAATGTGATAATATTATAATTTTTATTTTTAAAATTCAAGAAAAAATAAAATAATTTATTCAAATACTTAATTAAGTGAATGATAAATATTAATTTCAATTTTTGTATTATTTAAATTTTTTATTTCTGAATTTTTTAAAATTAATATAGATAAAATTCATCTACCATAAACTTGAAAAGGATATTTTACATTTTTTCTAATTCTGCCATAGGCAAAGCCTCCTTAAATTTTTGTCACCACAAAGTTTAAAAAATTACAAAATTTTCCTAAGTTTTTTCTATTTTCATAAAATAAGTTCATACTTAACCTTCAAAATAATAAAAAAAAAATTCCCATAAAACTTCTTAACAAACTGTATTTCAATTATTCCGACGCCTTGGCTTCCACCTTAATACTTTTATCTTTCTTTATCTTTCTTATACGAAAACAGACACAAAATTTTAACACAAGAAAAACACATGATTTCTGGAAAATAAAAGCTATGTAATTAAGCTTGAGTGCACTGAGTATAAAAATGATAGGACATGCATTTTAAGTATATATTAAATTATTGTTAAAATTCATATTGATTGCATTTGGAGATATAAAATATATATTTCTTTTTATTTTTTACATTTCTAAGCGAAAAAAACAGTTAAAAGAAGTCACGTGTTGTTCATCTAATTTTTCATATTTTTTTTTAACTAAGATTTTAATATTTTTTGTTTGTTAACAAATTTAAAATTTTGGTAGGATTTGGAGCTTTGGAAGATTTATGTGAGATAAAGCTTTATTTTAAAATAATTAAGGTTTAGTTTGTGAAATCTTTCTTACATTTTTAAGAATATTTTAAAAAAAATATTATATCTATATTTTAAAATAGATATAAATATTATACAACTACGAATCCTACAATAAAATTTAATTGTAAATATGAAAAACTGTTAACGATAATATGTAGACATAAGTATAGTATTACTGTAACGAATATTTAGGATGGGAAGTGGGATCAAAAAGTGACATTTGAGTGAAGCCTTATGTGTTTTATGCATATTGTATATCTATATGAGAAATATTTAGAGAGGGATTGGTATTTTTATGCAGTGTATATTTAGATTAACATAGTTATTTTGAAAGATTACTGATTACACTTATTAATCATTCTTTGAGGATATGTAGGGTTGGAAATGGTTAGAATGAATACTTGTGGGGATTAAATTAAAGGCTCATTATTTTGCTTTAATTTGTATTTACGGTTTTTGTTTTTTCGTCTATTAAAATGTGTTAGAAAACTCATTTCTTAATGCCAAATTTCACTTGCGTTGCTCTCAAGATATCTACAATTGTCATATACAACTTTCTTTTTAAAAATTTATTGTCTGGTTCTTAATTTTTTTAATCTCATTAATAATTAAAGCTTAGTGACACGACACGATAAACTAATTATACTCATGCTCATAGGATACTTAATTTAATCATCACATCTTTGCTGAAAGATATGCACATGATAAAACAACTTGACTATCATCCAGATGTATAGGTACAACATCTTTTATACATTTTGTTCATTTTTAAATTTTATTGCAACTTTTTTAATAGTGTGTTTCTATGCGGATGAAGTCAATCCTAGAAAAAGCTAATTTGGGGTAAATACTTGGGCATTTCATGAAAAACAAAAGCACAAAAATTTTACTTATTTAAAATATAAGATGTATTTTAAAGAATAAAATATTATATTAACATATAGTCGATGAAAGAATTAATAATTTAAATAATTAAAAAATAATTCTTAAATTTATAATTATTTATTTTTTAATTTTTATTATTAATAATTATGATGAAACACTTTATTTTTTAAAATATACGTTAAATGCATTGTGAAGGATCGATGTAATGTAAGGGGGGAAAACAAGTGAAGTTGAAAAACAAAAATATATTATTAACTTCTCCTTTTAAAAAAAAAATTGGTAAAAGAAAGAAAAAGGTTTAAATTGTTTGTTTCGTTGTCGGGTTGAATAGAGTGGAAAATAGTTATAATATGGTTTTATTAATTATTATACGTGATTGTTGTCTATGTATTAGAGCTGAAGAGTAATTTTTGAGCCTTAAAGAATTCATTAAAATATGTTTTGTTCACACCCTTTTATTACAACTACTTGTTTGGGCCATGTGACACAAAAAATTAGAAATAAAAGAGGATAACGCATTTCCATATTAAGTATTCCGTTTTTAAAAAATGAAATAAATAAACTAGAAAAAGGAGATAATCAATTAATCATGTTCCTTTTCGCTTTTCTAGTGGCCTAAATAAATAAAATAAATGCATTAAGACAAGAGTCTCTTGAGAGAATTGAATATATTATCAATATGGTTAAGGAAAATTTTCCTTTTTTTTTTTATAGTAAGAATGACAAAGAGAAAAACTTTAAGATAATATTACATATATTACTGCACCATTAAAAATATTAATAATTATAACAACTTTTATAATTCTACATATAAAGAGTGATCAATGCTAAGCTAGATTATTTATATTAAGTTTTTTGGTTCAACATTAGTATTTTTAATGTTACCTAATTATGCTATAAAATTGGTCTTTGGACTCGATTAAATATAATTTTATTTTTTCTGAAAGACTTTTGACCTTTTATGATACAAAAGGAAAGAACTAAATCTCATTTAGTTCTTGAGTTAAATTTAAATATGGATAATAAAAAATGGATAACTATATAATCTTTTCTACGTGTGTGCTATTTTTAACATGAGATTGTAACCAAGGACGGTATATTTATATATTGAATGAAAAATATATAATTAATGGAAGTGAGTAAACAAATGAGCGTATAAATCAAAAATGAAGGAAATTGGCTACGTATGGATTAGGGACAGTGGTAATGAGAGAAAACAAGGGGCGCGTGGGAGCATGTCCCTGTTAACGTTACTGTGTGTTTAAAGAAACAGGAATAAGAGAGAATATGATCCTCAAAGACGAAATCAAACAGATTGAGGAGTTTGTGGGTGGGGTTCTTTTAGACCGTGGAATGTATATGGATGTTTTTGGTTTGATCATGGGGGTTTCAACTTTTGGAATTTTGTGGTATGAAACTAACCATGGTTTATGTCGGGTTGACCAGGTTGGGTTTAAGTTTGTTGAAAACTTGAAACGTGAGGAGCTAGACAATATGCATTTTTAAAACGAAACAAGTGGGAGATGGTGGTGCGGCGAGTGGGTCCCGCTCTTGTCTTCTTCTTCCCCCACCGTGGACGGCCCTCTTTCCGCTTCCCCACCTGCAATTGCTTCTTCCATTTTCTTTAACAATTCATATTTTCCTTAGTTTCTGAGTTATACTTTGCTATATCTTGAAACAAAATCCCTATTGACATGTATTTATATATATATAATTGTGTTGCTTCAATATAATTTACTTGTTATGCTTTCGAATGTATATTCGTTATAGTTTAATTTGCAGTTTAGTTCCAACGTAACATAATTAATTGATTATATTATTTGCAACATAACAGTCTAGGTTATTAATTGATTCGGAACTCATATCAAATTTTGCACGTCAAGACAATATATATATATATATATATATATATATATTGATTAGATTATGTGTCGTTTAATTGGCCTTTGATTGGTTAGTAAGAATTAGTTCATCAATTTCCAATAAGGAATTGAACTTGCAATAAAGAATTATTTTGGCATTTATTCTTCTAATCCTTACACATATATATAGTATCACCAATTGCTACATGCATACACAGGCTTGGATTTTAATAAATCATTTCAATGTTAGTTCCATTTTTAAAGACCCTTTTTTTCATTGTGGAAGACTAATTTTTTAGCTAATATGAAAACTGTTCTTGCTTCTATAAACAATCTGCATTTAACATATCATTTTCTCATATATTCTTAATTTCTGGCAACTTTAAGGTTTGGAGATGTAGGGAAAGGTACTTATGTTGTAGCCACAACCAATTTAAGGCAATAAATATGAGTTATGACTACTGAAATTTAGGGGTGCTAAACGGATCAAAAATTCATAGACCTAGCAGATCAGTTTATATTTTTTTGTAGACTGGATCAAGCAATAATTGATCTGTTTGCGGATCAATGTAGATCCGCGTAGACTGATCAATTTAGTATTAAATTAATCTCAAGCTCGCGGATCTAGCGGATCAGTCCGTATTTTTTTACGGACTGAATCAAATAATAATTGATCCGTTTAAATACGGACCTAAACGGATCAAGGTTTATCAAGTTCGCTTTGTGCGGACCAATCCGTTTAACACTTCTACTGAGATTTTACACTTCCCTAACTCATAAAATCATTTAGTGGAGTGATCAAAGTAAATAAAGTATGATATATTCCTTGTTGGTGGTGGTCTTGTTTAAAAGTAATAATAACCCCAATGAAACATAAATGCATATTTCGAACTTCTTAGAGGACATTGCTTCAGCTGAGTTTGATAAAAAAATAAACATAGAAATTGTACGACGATTCTTTTTCTATATTTTTATTGTCTAATCTATTTACAAGATATGCTCCTCTCCCTTCCATTCTATCTCTCAGCGTGATTTGAGATAAAGAAAACAATGTGATTGATTAATAAAGATTAAATTATCAAAAGTATCGTCCTTAATGATTTAAAATGTTTATGATAAAAAAAATCATGCAAGAATTAAGATTTGACATATATATTTATCTATTTACAAATCTATTTTACATCATCGTCACAATATTAATTTATACGAACTGACATTTATACAATTTTTGTATTGACACGTATGCCGGTGAAAACATTGGTGAGATTAAACATATTTGATGAGGGAAACAAATAAGACAAGAAACACTAGTCAATGAAATTTTGGGTTTTTTTTATTTTATTTTTTATAGATTCGTCAAATTGTTTTAAATATACAAAACAACCGGATAAGGCATCTGATCTGAATTTCCAAACCCCAAAAAGGCCGAGGATATATAATTTTTTGATTGGCTGAGATTGTTGTTCTTTTAGTTGGCTAGAAGATCGATAACCACTGTAACATATATATATATATATATAGCCAAAAAATACAATTTTGGTCATGCATGTTGATTGCTCTCAGATATTTTTATAGTTAGACAAATGAACAAAGCACGTTTCATACTTCATAAATTGTAAAAAAAATGTCTGTTCTTATGAGTCCTTGCATGGCACATATATCATGGAGCCACAATTTTAGAAATTTCACATTAAGTTTATTAATATTTTTGGTGATGAATTTGTTATAATTCAGTTACTGGCTATAATATATTCTTTCTCATAGTAGTTATTCTACATACTCTATTTAATTACTGTAGATGAAGAGCAGACGCTGTATTAATATATATCCTTTTGTCCTGACGTTGTACGTACAGTTAAAATTGAATACTTAAACCTTAAAGTCTCAAATGCAAATTATTTATAAGAATGAGATTTTTTTTATTCTGCATGCATAACCGAAACCTATGTTGCACGGACACCGTTATGCGGACACAGGGAAACATAGATACGAAGGCGGAGATACGGTATTTTCAAAAAATATAAGATACCAACACGTGAGGGATACGCGTAAATAATAAAAATATAAGGATACATTTGTAAATATTAAAAAATATTATGCTTATTTGTAAATATATATATTGTAATTATTATTTTTTCATATGAAAATAAGT
>JANHAO010012131.1:0-16564 GCA_026873985.1 Saraca asoca | reverse complement strand
TGAAGGATATACACATTAATTAATATTATAGTCAATTAAGCAACTTACCTTTCTGCTTATGATCTTATTGCTTATTTCAATTGCTTCTTTATGTATCAATCTTGTTGTCTGGGTGCCATTTGCTACCTCCCACCATAACCCTAGAAGGCCATAGAAAATAGGTAAGAAGAAGTAGAACCTGCAATTACCCAAAAAAAAAAGACAGAGCCTACCAGATCTTGTTCTAAATGAGCAAATCCAGGGACAAGCCAAGTAATATACCTGATTTCTTGATCTTAACAGCAACTCAATTATTTATGCAGCATAATTTCTTGAATCTGATTGCTTTAATGATTTGAATATCGTATGATGCAGTTACTGAAAGAAAGTTCACATAATCAAGGAAACAAAGACTAATGCAATTGCTGAAAATGATTAAACAAAAATTAGAAACTAACTAAAAAGATGTGAATACTATAGTAGATTGTCTTAAATATATCTTACATATTAAACTGCATAATCTCTTGATCTGAACTAATATCTATCACAAAGGAAAGAAAAGCCATGAAAATACTGGAAATGGCAACACCAGAATTCTACAATATAGCAATGGTTAAGACTATGGTAAATTGGATATATAAGCTAGTTTAGGTGATTTATTCTTATTAAGCGTTGAGCTTACTTTGGCATATTGAATACTGGGATTACAAATCCATAAAATTATCTAAGTTATTTGTTAACTAATTGGTCTATTATTAAGTTAGAATTCTAGTTTAACCGATAAGAGCTCAATAACTTCTCTCATAAAGTACATATAAAACCATGAGCATACGTGCTCAACTCAGCTGCTTAACGTAGACGTAGGATATGAATTGAAGGCTGAAGACAGATTCTTCAAGTCAAATCATTGTTAAATTTCACTATATTCTGAAGGCGTGGTCCTTAGTGGCTAGTTGGGCAGTATCTTTTTTTTTTTTTTGGACTCTTCACTGCTAAATCTTAATCCCATCGATTTTTTTCACGTAGACTATCACCTTCTTTAATAAAGATTGTAGGATTTATAATGGTATCCAATTCCTTTATAAGATGATGTGAGAATAATAGTAGGAGATAGAATGCATAAATTGTAAAATTGCTTTACTATGCATGGTTTGTTTGGATAGAAGAAGTGACGGAGTCAGGACCAAACATCAGTAAAGGTCAACATTTTTATATAATAAAATGTCAAAAAAAAAATTACAAAATAATACACTATTTAATATATGCATATAACACTTTAATAAAAAAAAATCATAAATTACAATGAGATTTGTGCGCAAATGTTATAATACGAAAAAATATAACATCTTTCTCTCAACAAAATAATTCATCCTAAGTTATAAAAAAAATTAATATTTCTTAAAATTAAATTAATTTGAAAATAGCGAGCTAAAGCCTGTTCATGGAATTATCCATAAAAAAAATAAATATGAATCTTATGTATTTCTACTGTCTACCAAATATATAAATAATTTTAAGTGATAAGAACATCTTAGTGAAATAAATGACCTATTGTGAGAGAGCCACACCTAAGTTTTAATCTTTAATATTGTATCAATTATTTAAATTAAAATATAAAGTCACGCGATTTCTAATTGCTGTATAGTCTTCAGTGATATTTTAATTTGGATTCTTTAAGGAAAATATAATAGTAATAATTTGTTGGTTTGTTCTCAAGTAAATCACTCCTCTCATTTATATATCCTTTTAAACTACAATAAGGTTAAATTACTTTGTTGGTCTCTATATTTTCATTTAATTTTTAATTAGATCATTATAATTTAAAATTTTAAAATTGAGTCCTTATACTTTTTTAGTTTTTAATTAGATACTTCCTGTCACTTTTTAATTAAATTTCATTAATAATTAGTAAATATGGACAACTTTTTTTTTTAATGTAACTTAACAATTGTTGATAAAAATTTGAAATTAAGTCCTTATACTTATGTTTCATTTCCAATTTGATACTTTCTGTAACTTTTCAGTAAAATTTAATTAGTAATTAGTAAATATAGACAATATTTTGTTGTTGTATCTTAATGATTATTAATAAAAGATGATATATCATTTGCATTTTTGTTTTAAATGGTAAATAAGATAGAGAAAATTATGACACTTTTTACGAAATTATTTTATTTTTAAAAGGAAAATTAGAGTCATGTGTCTCTTATTCCATAATTATTAATAAATTATTATTTATATATGTCAATTACTTACAAAATCTAACTATAAAAAAAACTCTAATTAGTAATGAAAAATTCTATCAGTAAATTATAGGAATCCATCACTAAATAAATTATTAATAGATTTAGCAACAGAAAAGAAAGGCATCATAAATAATACATCAATAAATCAATTAGCACGAAAATGGTTGTTCAGTCACTAACTTTTGTCATAGAGTCCATCAGGAAACTTGCCCTTTCATGACAACTTATTTTATCGAAAAATAATAATAATAAAAAGACAATGAAAATAATTTAGCAATGGAAAGTGCATCAAGTAAACAAGAAAAAAAAATTCAATTTAGTGACAAATATGTCATTAGCAACTCTTTTTTTTTTTACTAATTTACTGATGGAATTATCCTCCAACAAATGTGTTCCATTGCTGGTAATATTACAAAATTTTGACTAATTTTTGTACATTAGCAATAGAATATTCTATCACTAGAATGGATCTATCATTATTTCCATCGCTAAACTAGAAAAATCTTGAAAATTTTAGCCATCATTTGTCAATACTCTATCACTAATATGGGAAAATGGACTATAATTCTGGCTTTTCTTTATAGCAAACCAATAAAGAAATAGCCAACACCTTGCAATGAAACAAACCACAACCAACATCTAGCATAAAACCCATATTAAAAAAGCAATCAATTTATTATTATTTATCTATTAACATTGGAAACAAAATGTTAATTCCCAATATAACATATACAAAAAAAATGTAAATACTCCAAAACCTAAAGGATGGAGTCTAAGGCACATCACTCTAAGTAGCCTCATCATCCCCTTCTTTTTGTTGGTTAACTCTTTTGGGGGTAATCAAAGGTAGTTGTGATTTGGATGGAGATGGGGGTAGCCTAGATAGGTCCCCATCAAAAGGTTCTAAGATGTCTAACTTCTTAAACATCATTATGGCAATCATAGCACTCAATCATGGTCTGTTGAGTAAAAATCAAAGATTGTGCCTCTGAAAGCTTTTCCTCTTGGCATTCAATGTTATGTTCCAACTATTATATCCCAAGTTGTGAAGATGAGGAGCCATGGTAAATGAGGCCTGACAACCTTACAAACCTTTAAAACCATATGCTAAATATGACCCTTTTTGCTTCGACCTCTAACTACTTCTATCCATATGGTGATTGTTGGGAAAAATAGATTAAAATCATTAAGTTTTCGTAGGCAAATTTTAAAATTTTTCACAAACTTAAATTATATTGTTTACAAATTAATTCATAAAGCATTGTATAATTCAAATAAACTTTAAAAGTAGTGATTTAAATTATACTTTCTTGAGAGTTATTCTTAAAATCCTGTTTTTCCAATCTGAATTTGATCTCTAGCAATGCCATGAACTTGCCAACAAGTCATATGATCAAGTTCTCCAAATTATCTTCATATAATTGCTTCAGATTTTATCTTTAATACCAATAATGATTCACACGAATTAATTTGATTCAAAGCCTTTATCAATATTCACACAATTAGTAAAGCGGGAAAATTAACCATTTAACTTAAGAGGTGCTGCCTCTCCAAAGAATTATGAATTCACTCAATCAAGATTGATGTTTGAATGCAAAAAGGAGATGAGAAGAAAGATCATACTAAGAGAGGTCTTAAGCACACAACACATGTGCTAGGGACAGTGTATGATTTCTTGCTCTCAAAGAGTTAGCATCTCTCCTATTTAAATAAAAAAGATTAGAGTAAAAGAGTAGAGACAAGCAAGAGTGATGCACAAGTAGGGTTTTCCCTTGCTTATGTGGTCCACTTCACCAAGTGAATGGGTTGCATAGCCACAGTTGTTACTCTAGGCTTGTTTGCTACCTTCTTGGCCTAAGTAGTCTATACTCCTTGGTTAGTCCAAACTCATTAACCTTCATGTGCTCTCTTTTTATGTCCAATAAGTCTAAACTTATAAACTCTCTTATTCAATAATTCTCAAAAAGTTTTAATTCATTAATTAAAATAACTTTCTAAGTGAGAAATCATTCCTTTAATTATGACCTTTTATAGAATTAATATAAATGTTCTAATACTATTCAAATATCAACATTCAAAATTTACTACCATTTAATAATTGTAATCTCTATTAGAATTATTAAATCATTGATTAATTAAAACTTCTAATGATATTAGAGCACTAAATTAATATTTCAAGTTTTCAAGATATTCATTAATTTAACACTTGAATTTAAAATATTTTGCATTCTTCTAACTTTTCCTTTGACTTTGTATCAAAAAGATTCTATTATATGTGACCCATTAGGTTTCCATACATGTTGGCAATGAATTTATTTATAAGCTTCTATAAGCTTAATTGAATTAAAACTCTTTTTAATTCAAACACAATAGCCATAAATTGTTCAAAAAAATTCATAGATAATGATTGGCATCTAGCAAAGCATCATAACTACCTAAATCCCAAGAATAGATTTATAAAAATTAAAACCTTTCTTGATAAGGTGTTAATGTGTAATTTAAACCCTTCATCTCTTCATATTTATGTTGGACTTAGGGTATGATTTAAATGTCAACCCTAATTTGAACGTCCAATAATAGGTGCATGTCTGACTATGAGTCATCTCATAATTGATACATAAAACACCTTTTTATGTATAAATCAATACATAAGCCTATGATTTTGATTATTGCACAAGTGCAAAACATCTTTTGAATGTCTTTTTCCTTGTTACTAAGGAGAATGAATTCTTTCTTAATTAATTACTACCTTCATGTATTTTGTAGTGCACCTAATGATTATTTGTACCTATTCTTTAAAAGTGCAAGTATGGAATAATATCAAAGTACATAACTCCATAGATAAAGTACTATGTTGATCTTAAGTCTAAGGATCACTTGCACCACCTTTTGCATGAGAAGTTCATTGACACATGGTAACATTCCATATAATTTCCTATGACGAGTCAATCCAGTCATATGTTCCACAGCTTATACCTATATATATCATCCAAATATTAACATATCTACAGTGTATGAGATTACTACATTCTTCTAGAAGAATGTTAGTGACATATGGTGGTCTACTCATAAGTTATTGATATCTTGTCTTCTCAGCGATTCAACAACTAGAGGTATTTAGAAATACAATTATATTTCAAGGACTTTATCTAATATAGCATATATATATAAACATATAGATACATGTATATATTAAAATTAAATTGATAAAGTGGCCAAAATATCATGCGTATTAAATATGTTAAGATATGTAATTTCCATGTCATTATAACTGATTGTCTCCAAAACATATATACCAACAATGGTCCAATCTACTGGTGTGCCACTGACACCTTCACCACCTTCAACTTTAAAGGCTAAGTACTTAAACCAATTAGCTTGACACTTACTGGCCAATTGTTGAACCATGAATCCTTAAGTGTTAGGAATATAGAAAGGCTGACTATTTGAAATGATCTTCAATCACCTTTTTTATGTCTTTCACTAGACCATGGGTAGACCAACGATCAACCTACAATTTGATATATGAAAGTTAAGATAATTTCAATTCTCAAAGTATTAGCAACAAAAATATCACTAAATATTAACATATACTTATGAGTCACATTCAGGATACACCCAACCCCTGTTAACAGGATCTCTACCCCATGGTAAGATAGGGAACCAACCCAAATGAGTTGCCCATATGGTAAGTTGATGAGAAGCCTCAGGAGTAAACTCTGTACTCTATGGAGTAGGCTGGACACAATACGAGTGTCCATGTAAAGCCCGTGGGTATGGGTGCAATAGAGAAATCTATGCAAATGGTATGGTACTCTAAGTAGTAGAAGATGACAGAGTGGTGGCCCTACCACAACCTTTGCCCTCACAGTCACACCTTGTATCATTACCTCTACCCTTGTGTCATGAAAACATCCGACCTAATTGTAACAATTAAATCAATTAACTATTCATCATAATGAATTATTCTTTCACATCCAAATAAACTACAATAATTAAAACTTCATAGATAAAGAACCATTTATGTAAATTATAACAATCAAACTTAAATTTGTTATTTAGTTCAAGACTTACAGATATACAAAACCAACAGAAATGTAAATTTGAATGTGCTTTGTCAATCTAATAAGCCAAAATGTCAAAGACATAATCTATACAAAATCTAAATGTATTTTGCTTCCAATAATTTCATTTAGTTTATTCACTATTTAGTTTACAATCATATATGCAACAAGCATTAATCAAGCAATTTATTTAATATAAACTCACTTTCACTGATATTGCATGCTATAAAAGCAAATAAATAAATGTAAGACCCCAATTATTACCCCTTACTAGCATAGGATGTTACTTAAATTATTGTCTAACTAAGCGTGTTTTATGCTTTATCATCCTAGTGTGTGAATAAAAGAGTGTAAATTTTATTTTAAAACATGTGAATGTATAAAATGAAAGAAAGTAGAATCATAATCATATAAACTCAAACTATGATGAAAACATATAATCCTAAGATAAGATAAAATATCCAGCATAAAAATATATGTCATAATCCACCCAAGGGTAATAAGTCAAGTAGTCATAGGTAAGGCTTTATAAAAATCATGATAAGCCTAAATCTTTCTAAGTTAGAGCTAATCCTAAGATTTATAAAAAATAGTGAAACCATCACACAACTACTAAAATATTCTAGCAAATAATCCTTCAATAAACAAGGTTGGAATATCTAGCTACGTCAAGTATTCGACTTTGACATTGTATACAATCTAACTTTCATGTTAGTCCATGAATAGAAAATGCCAAACATATATGTGAACAATCCCTACAGGTTAAGTCACGATTATTATCAAAGTATCTTCACATATCAATATCTTGTGGAGATGGAGCAAGAGCGGTACCTAAAAAACTTTATAACAACGAAGGGAAGTCATATGGACTTGTACTCCATACAAATAGATACTAGTAATCCTAGTAGCCTTCAATGTTTTATCCCCTAATTTACTTACATAAAACACTTACTTGCATTCAATAAAGAAGTGCTTTATCTTATTCATTTAACACTTTCAAATTCTTATGTGTTATATGGAACATATTTTATTTAAAATTTAAAAGCATAATCAAGCTTAATACTTTCTTCTTTTCATGTGAGTTCATCTGTGCATTCTTTATTTTCAAGTCTATCTCACCTATGCATAATTCTCTCATATTCATCCATATAAATGCATAACTCTAATTAGATGCATAATTATACTCATTCTCATATTCATGCATAATCTCATTTACATATAAATAATACTCAAAATAATTTAAGCATAAATAATACATGCATTCTGCTATGGAAATTCTCTGGATCAGGCCAAGAAGGCCGGCGAAGGCCTAAGAGGGTAGGAACAAAGGGAGAAAGGCGCAGACCACGCTAAGGCAAGGTCATTGGAGACCCTACGGCAGATCGCAGGATGCGTGATCACGAGCCCCAACCAGTGAGGTCGATGGCGATCTCTTCTCTGCACCAAGGGAGATAGTCTACCATCTGACAAGCGCATCCTAGGTGCCCTGCCAAACCATAAAGTATCCCCTAAAAACCCGACAATGATTTGCCCAGCATTTATTACTTGCCATCTAGCATTTAATGCTTAATACAGATGTAATCATAGTCTTGTATGAATAAATTATAATTTGTAACCCTTCCACAGAGATAAGTGGGACGGGATAGTCACAAAAAAAGGTGTGACGCAGAAGCTCTACTGAGAGATTTTTCCTCTGGTATTCACCAGTGTAACCAGAAGTATTGAGAAAAAGAGAACCTAACTCACCATGGACGTAAGGGTCAAACAGACTTTGGCCAAACCATGATAAAATTCTTTCTTGCTTTCTCCTCTTTCTTCTTGAATCTCTCTTCGAGTTAATATACGTCAAGTAGTAGAGCAGCAGTTTGGTTCCTTGAACCCCCCATTGACTAATTACCAAAATCGACCATCAACATTTTGGCATGCCCAGTGGGACCAGACTGCTTGCGTATCTTTCACAATGGCAAGAGGAAGAGTAACTAGGAGTTCGGGTGCTGCTAATCCACTAGGTGGTCATGACGAAGGACGACGAAACATACCCAAGAAAGAATATCTAATTTTAGCGAGTACCACCTCCTCCCTCCCGGAAGTGGATGGTGTGTGAACTCTGCGCCAATGCCAGGAGGTGCTTGAGAGTATGGTAAAAAGGCTCGCTGACACAGTCAAAGCACTAACCTAAGCATGCATTCAGAGGGCTAGAGAGCATGGTGGAGACACCCCCGTCACTGATGCGGCCCAACAGCCACAGGCAGAAGTGTTGACACGGAAGCAACAGCCAACTGGAGAAAAAGCTCAAATGGCTAACTCAGATCTTTCCTCTAACTCGTAACCAGAAGCAGGAGGATGACGAGCTCGTAAAGAAAAAGGAAGCCAATGAGCTGAAAGCTCGCACTATATAGAAGGCTCGAAGATAGGCCACGACAATAGCAAGAGCCAGTGGTCCGAGGTCCAAGGTCAAATGATTGAGGAGCTGTTGTAGAGAGTACAAAAACTGGAGAAAATTCCTTTGACTCAAGACCAGTCGAGTCGCTATGAAGGGAGAACCCCACTATCTAAGGAGATCAAAACAGAACCTCTCCTTCAACGTTTCAAGATGCCATCAATCTCACCATATGATGGAAGAAGTGACCCTTATAACCGTCTAGATGCTTTTGACATCCAAATGGACCTTCAGACCAGTAATCCCCTGGTTAAATGTCGGGTCTTCCCAACCACTCTCGGGGATGTGCCGCGGGCATGGTTCAAAGGCCTTCCAGCTCGCAGTATCAATAATTGGGAAGAATGTCGAGACAAGTTCACAGATCAGTATAGGGCCCCAAAGAAATAACTTGCGCCATCCTGCGACCTAGCTACGATCTTCCAGAGAAAAAATGAATCATTAAAGGAATATATCACCCGATTTCGGTGTGAGGTCAGTAATGTAAAAAACCCTTCTGATGATAGTATCTTGACCACAATCTTAGCAGGATTATGTAGAGATGAGAAGCTGTATGAGAGCATATACAAGTCTTCAGTAAAGAACTTGAGAGAGTTTTATGAGCGAGCCACAAAGGAGATTTGGTGGGAGGAAACTTTTAGCTCAAAAGGATTTAGGCATAAGGCCCAGATCAGTGTTCCGGCCCTTCCAAGGGTGGAAAAGGCAGTGGCCACAACAAAATTAGAGTGAATCAAATCAACAACATGCGAACATAGCCCGCAAAGAGATCCAGGATGGAGCGATTCGAATCCCAAGGTCGTTATAGCAACTATAGCACCCTGACTGACACCTTGGAAAGGATATACATCATAAAAAAGCACAGGGAGGATTTTGGGCGACCAAGGCCATTACTGACTCCCTCATAGCATCAAGATTCGAACAGATTTTGTGTTTATCACAAAGATATCAGGCATACAACCTCCGAGTGTAAGTCCCTTAAGGATACGATTGACGATCTTATCTGGAGAGGCTGCCTACGAGACTACGTGGCACGACCTAGGAACCATCGATCTCCTTAAAGCATGGTGAAACCTCCTCTCAAGGGTGAACAAGAGCAAACAACGGTGGTTAGGACCATTTACACAATCCATGGGAGACCACACGTTACAAGGGTCTCACACAGCTCGCAGGAGTGGTACGTGTAGAATGTGAGCTACGCCTTGTCTGCAGGTAATAAGCCTGACAGGCCCATTAAGAAGGCGAGAACGGCCCCCAGATGTATCACCTTCATAGATAATAATGAATGGGGGATCCAGACCCTACATAATGATGCCATTGTTATCAGGGCTAGGATTGGCAACGTCAAAGTACGAAGGATTATGCTGGATACTGACAACTCACTCAATGTCATGTATAAAAAGTGCTTCGATCAAATGGAGCTAACCTGGAGCAACCTCGAATCTTCACTCGACCCTCTCCTCGGCTTCACTGGTGATACAACATTCCCTATGGGACGAGACAGCCTCCCCATCACCTTGGGAGATAGGAATAGCCAATCCACCATCTTAACTGATTTCTTGGTCATGGATTGCTTGTCAGCCTATAACATAGTTCTAAGACGACCAGTAATGAATGATCTAGACCTAGCTGTGTCTACGAGAACTCTGATCGTCTGATTCCTGATGGCAAATAGGGTCAGATTCTTACGAGGCAAGTAATTCACGGTTCAACGATGCTACAAAGATGCCATCAAGATCGAGAAGAAAGGAAAGAAAATGGGCATCTCTTTTGATAAGGAGCCCCAAGCCTTGAACTTGATCGAGACTAGTTATGACCTCGACCCATATGATTGGGATACGAAAAAGGAAAACAGGCCAATCAAAGAGCTTGAGGAGGTCGAGGTCAGCGAGATCGATGACCAACGATGCCTCAAGCTTGGGAAAAGCTTACCTCTTGATGTAAAGAGCCAGTTAACGGATTTCCTCATATCGAATTTAGATGTTTTTGCCTGGAATCATGAAGATATGGTGGGAATTGATCCTAGAATTGCATCACATAGGTTGAACATTAACCCTCATCACCAGCTAGTCAGGCAAAAAAGAAGGCCTGTGATCGCTGAATGCTCACACACCCTGAAGGAGGGAGTGGACAAGTTCTTAATGAACAAATTCATCCGGGAAGCTCACTACCCGATCTGGATAGCCAACCCCATCCTGGTGAGGAAAAAGGATGGAAGATGGAGAACATGCATTGACTTCAAGGACCTCAACAAAGCCTGTCCGAAAGACAGCTTCCCTTTACCAAGAATTGACCAGCTCATTGATGCAACGGTTGGGCATCGGCTCCTCAGCTTCATGGACGCTTATTCTAGGTATAATTAGATACCCATGGAGCTGCAAGACAAGGAGCACACGTGGTTTATCATAGATAAAGGCTGTATTGCTATAAGGTGATGCCCTTCGGGCTTAAAAATACCAGGGTGACCTACCAACAACTGGTCACCGTGATGTTTAAAGATCAAATCAGGAAAACCATGGAGGTTTATATGGATGATATGCTCGTTAAGTCTGAGAAGGTCTCAATCACGTGAGCGACCTGGATGAGATCTTCTGAATCTTGAGAAAATACTAGATGAAATTGAAACCGCTTAAATGCGCATTTGGAGTGGCCTCGGGAAAATTCTTGGGATTCATAGTAAATGATAGAGGCGTAGAGGAAAATCCTGAGAAAATCAAGGCATTCATTGACATAAGGTTGTCGAACAGAGTCAAAGACGTCCAGAGCCTAACTGGTCGGATCACAGCCCTAAGCAGGTTTGTGTCCAAGGTGACAAATCAATGCTTACCATTCTTCGAAGCCTTAAAAAAGGCAAAGCCTTTTGAATAGACAGAGGAGTGCGAAGTCACTTTCTTATCTTTGAAAGAATATATGGGTTAAGCCCCTCTCCTCTCCAAACCACGGGAAGGCCATGTTCTCACCCTCTATCTAGGGGTATCACAGCATGCCATTAGTGCAGCCTTTATCCGCAAGGAAAATGGAATACAACTCCCGATTTACTATATGAGCAAAAAATTGGTAAATGCTGAAGAAAATTATACTCCAATCAAGAAACTAGTTTATTTCCTTGTTGTCGCATCAAGGAAGCTACAGCCTTACTTCCAGGCTCATTCCATTAAGGTCCCAACTCACTACCCACTGAAACAGACCCTCCAGAAGGTGGATGCTTCAGGTTGACTACTTAAATAGGTGGTTGAGCTTGCCCAATTCGATATCCACTATAAACCAAGATCGATAATCAAAGGTCAAGCCCTGGCTGACTTCATAGCTGAGTTCACTAGATTTGTGGAAAAGGAGGTAGAAACCTTAGAAGAGTCATGGTGGGAACTTTACACCGATGGGTCGTCGTGCGACCATAAGGTAGGAGTAGGAGTCATGTTGATCAGTCCCAAAGGTCATAAAGTCCACTGTGCCTTAAGACTCAAATTTTGAGCCACCAACAATGAAGCCGAATACGAAGCGCTTCTAGCTGGACTTCACATCATGAAGGAAGTCCGAGCGAAAAATTTAAAGATCTTTAGCGACTCTTAACTGATCATTTGCCACATAAAAGGGGAATACCAAGCAAAAAGGCCGAGGATGGCTATGTATTTATAAAAGGCCCAAGAGCTACTCCACACATTTCAAAAATATGAAATCAGCCAAGGCCCTCGGACTCAGAACGTGCACGCAGATGCACTAGCCTATTTAGTCGCGGCCAAGGATGCAGAATTCACTAGCCCAATACCCGTAGCGATTCTCCCGTCGCCTAGCATTGAACAGAAAAATGTTGTGATGACAACCGTCACGGTGCATAACTCATGGATAAGCCCTATTTTGAGGTACCTTCAAAATGACGAGCTCCCTGAAAACAAGTTAGAAGCACATCGTGTGCGATTTTGAGCTATGAGGTACTGTATCATAGACAATGCACTTTACAGGAGGGGTCTTTTAGCCCTGCTTCTTTGGTGTATCGATGGCCTCGAGTGCGAACTCATCTTAAAAGAAATACATGATGGACTCTATGAAAATCACGTTGGGGGGCTATTGCTAGCTCAAAAGGTCCTCCGATAGGGTTTCTTCTAGCCAACCGTGAAGCGGGATGCTATTAACCTTGTCAGAAGATACGATAAGTGCCAAAGATTCGTCAATGTCCTCCAAGCTCCTTCGACCTGCCTCCAGCAAATGATCAGCCCTTGGCCTTTCACAATGTGAGGGATCGATTTGATAGGACCTCTTCCCACGGGTCACAGAAATTGTAAATACACTGTAGTGGCAGTGGATTATTTCACCAAATGGGTGGAAGCCAAGGAGTTAATGCAGATTTCTTCTTCCCATATTCAAAAGTTTGTCCAGAACAACATCATCTACTGATTCAGTGTCCCTCAACAATTATTGTCTGATAATGGGACACAATTCACTAGCGAACAGTTTACTCGGTTCTACGATGACCTTGGGATTCTGAAAAGTTTCTCATCAGTGGACTACCCTTAGACCGATGGGCAAGTAGAGGCAGTAAACAAAATCATCAAGCAAATTCTGAAGAAAAAGTTAGAAGCAAGGAAGGGGGTGTGGGTGGATGAACTGCCTATGGTGTTATGGGCTTATTGCATCATAGCCTATGGCTCCATGGGGGAAACTCCTTTTTTGATGGTCTATGGAACTAAAGCTATGTTACCAGTACAGTTTGAGGTAACCTCGTACCGAAGAGCCACCTTCAACACAGAAGACAATAACCAATTGCTCACCATGAGCCTCGACCTCATCGAAGAAAAAAGAGATGAAGCATGCCTAAGGATCGTAACCTACCAGTAGAGGGTAGCTTGGTATTATAACAAGAAGGTACAAGCCTGAAGCTTTAAATCGGGCAACCTCGTCTTACACCTCGTCCAATCGAGAAGCCGTGACCTCAGGGAAGGAACTCTAGGATCGAATTAGGAAGGACCATATGTCGTAAAAGAAAGGCTAAAAGCCAGAGGATACCGCCTTGCCAATATTGAAGGAATAAAATTCCCCCAAGCTTAGAATGTTGAGCATCTTTAGCCTTATTATCAATAAAGTAAACTTAGTGCTGTTAACTTGTAACGGTATTTATAAGTTACAAATTAAGTAAATTTCCTTTTAGCTTGGCATACTAGCTATACATGCATTTATTTGAGTCCATGGAAGTGATGATGTTTAGCAAAGGCAAGCCTATTGGTCGCGTCGCAAGATAAAGGGAGCTCGGATCCTATCCTAAGCAACCCGATAAAACTTGTCAAAAACATACAGAATGTAAAAAGGAAAAAGCGAGATTAACCAAGACTTGAAGTCAGAATAAAATGTCTCAAATACAAACTATTGAAATGCAAGAGTAACACAAAAACAACAAAATTATCAAGGCATGACGCTAGGAGAGGCCTCTGAAACATGAGGATCATGAGAATCCAGAGAAGGCATCACCAGCAAGTTCTCTGTTGCTTCTCCATCAGGCTTGTCCCTAGTCCCTTCCCCTCCAATGAGGTAACCTTGGCCAGCGTTGTACTCCTGTTAGAAGGGATATCCGCAACGTTTATGGCCTCAACACAAGGAGAAGAAGCAGCCTTGTGCCCTCGATGAAGCTCTAGATGATGTTTGCGATCTCTTCGCTGAAGAAAGAGAAATCCAAGCTTGGGTGGTTCAGCTACAGAGTATACATGAAGCTATTAGTGGTGTGCACAATAGCAGCTACCTGAGCTTCTTCGACCATAGCAAAGGTCTCTTCCCTCGCCTTGGTAGCCTCCTCTTCAACATGCGTAGCCCTCTTTTCAGCTCGCTATGCTCGTTCAGTAGCGCAATCTGCTTCCTCGCGAATGACTTCGAGCTACCTCTAGAGGCCTCTAGCCTCTTGTGTGAGAAAAAAGTATAGCCTCCCTACTTTTTTACAACTCGTTATGGGTCCTATGCAATCTCAAGGCAAAATCAGCTATCTCACAAGCAAAAGACTCCTCGCCCCTCTTCGCTGCGGCATCAGACCTCTCTAGTTGGCCTTCAGCCTACCCCAACTTCTTCTTTAGTTCCACTACTTCATTAGTAGCAGCGGCAAGGTCAACTTTAAGTCGGTGTCTTTCCTCCTTCCAGTTTAAGCATTCGTTCCGCTGCTTCATGGCCTCCAGCGCCCCCTAAAAAAAAGGGAGAGGGGGGGTCAAAACACGAAGCCAAAAAAAACAAAAAGAAAAGAGAAAGAACATTACTAACCAATAAATAGTAACTGGCTAGCACCTCCATCAGAACACTGCCCCATACTCCATCGTCTTCCAAGGATACAACATTAGACCCCAAAATTTGGCCCATATTCTCATGAATAACGTTATAAAAGGCCAAAGATTTGGCCCCCAATCCCTTGGATGGATGCTCCGATGCTCCCACAAGTTATGCCAGCAGACCAAAGGCGAGCTCCTTCCCTTTACTGACCTTCTGCCTCTTCGAAGAGGGTTGGCTAGAAACCTCGTCTATGCGACCCTACAACCTTATTACTTCTCTCTCAACTTCTGTGGGACTGCATTGCAAGGCGGAGGTCGGGGGGAGCAAAGTATCCTCCGCAATTATCAAACTAAATGGAAGGCTAATCTGGGTCAAAGCCGGAGCAGGTGGGCTAAGAAGGAGGTATAATGATTAGAGCGAGTAGAGGAAGCCACAACCCACTTAGGCCTCAGAGGAGGCTCAACCATATTAATCTGATTCATGTCTGCTCCCTCGTTAAAGTCTACTGGGGGAACCTCTCTCGAGCCATGAACTCCAATATCACGTGAGCTGTCAATGAGCCCAAAATCGAGAGCAGGGGAAAGCCCGTAAACCCGTAAAAGGTCCTCGTTGAACCTTAAACTATTCGAGAAATCGTCAGAGATTGAAATTTGATCGAGCACTTCGATTTCCTCAGCGCTCAGCTCCGGCCTCTCCCTGCAAATTTCGTCTGTAGAAAACATGATGAAACGTCAAATAAAAAATGAATGAAATGATGATGATGAATAAACAAAATAAAATGATTAATTTCCCCCCTCCCTTCTCGCTCACCCAGGTTAACCATGAAAGAGAAATTTCAAAGACAACGCAACGATGGGTAAGACAAATAGAACCAACGGGTTTTAAAAGGACCCACATTAGACTTCCCTTGAGCATCCCCATAGGGTAGTGCCTTCTTATACCTCAAAGAGCAAGGTGATAAGTAGTAGTAACCTTCCTGCCACCCAAAGCCCTTAATATGGTAAAGGAAGCATAGAGCCCTTGTGCTAGGAGGACAAAGGCCATTCTGAATATGAATTAACAAGAGGGAGATCAAAGAGGAATATGCATTGGGGGTTAACTGAGCTGGCACGAGTCTCAATTCATTTAGAAAATCAATTATAAATGGCGGGACTAAGAATCAAAAACCCATATTAAGGTGATGAACACTGATGGCCATGAACCTCGGAGGAGGATGTGCAGCATGATCCTCCTGACATGGCACCATCACGTGGCAACCTTTCGGGAAGAAATACATGTCACGCCCCAATCCTGAGCACGTGATCGATGTAGAAGGTCACCTTTAGGAATCCCTTTCCTTCAAGAAACCCCCTACAAGCTTTACCAATTAAGACGACATAACACCAATGCATAAAAATTTCTTTAATCAATCAATATAAATTTATTATCTCTACCAAAAATTCGACAGAGTTTCCTATATTTTCTGGACACTCGAGCACATGGTCATAAATCCAAAACAAAGGGCCACATGCCCATCCAACCTGTATAAACATATAACATATGCACAGTGGCCCAGACTATACACAACAACTACCTACTGGGCATCCAGACAACATGTACAA
>JANHAO010012130.1:0-16560 GCA_026873985.1 Saraca asoca | reverse complement strand
GCGAGCTCATTCCGACCATCATCATAACTCTAGTGGTGTGGATTAAACAATAAAATCTACCACCTCAGGTAGTAGCTATAATACCAAATAAAGTAACCAACAATAATCACTAGATCAAGCTTATTTGCTAAATAGATTATACAATATCACTTCACCTTTGTAACATGAAAATGTCTTAGGCTAGATTTTTTGTCAAACAATGACTTAATGGAATCTTAAGCATAGGCTTGCTAAGGGTTTGATTTTGGACATACACAATGATTTTAAGAGCATCGCCCCAAAGAAAGTTAGGCAGATAACTCACCATATCCTTTAATGTGTAATTTTTTTTTACAATGTCGTTTTGCTCGAATGCTTCTGTAAGCACACTAATTATGTGAAATTGCTAACCTATAAGCTCTTAAGGATTTATCACAAGGACTTTTAACACTTTCTAGGCTCGACTCCCATTAAACCCAGGAAATGGACCCTGGTTCATGGGTCAAGTCCATGAATTGATGGACAAGGATTGGTCTATATAGATATAGATTGGACCAAATCAATCCATCCATTTAACAGGTTTAACACCCACTATTACATAATCACAGCTACTAATTCGTTATTAGTTAGGCTTAATTAATTAACTCTACATGTTCCAACTAATCAAATGTGTCAATGGAATCACAATTTGTTTCTTTCTGCAAAAACATAATGTGGTTCTTTACTCTCATTATTTACATAATCTAACTCAATTCTGATGAAGTGGTTGTATAATAGTAATGCCAACCATCTTTAGATCAAGATTTCTTTATAAATAGATTACATAGTTTTACATCGACCCTATAACCTCAAATGCAAAAAAGTCTTTGGCCAGCCCATAAATGGAATAGCAGCTCACACATAGTTTCCTATATAGCCTGACAAGGAGTTTGGTTCAGGAGCAACAATTTGTGCATTAAGTGGTTTTAAGCATATCACCTATAAAAGGTATGACAGAGTCTAGTGCTTCGATCATGCATTTCACAACATCTATCATAGTGTGGTTCCCATTCATATTGCTTAGGTGTCTTAGGTGCAACACATTTTTTAGATTCACATTCTTGAGGATACCTAGCTAACGAACCAAGATTCTTTTTAATTTTATAAAACCTATCATAGCACTCATTACCTCGATTTCAACACTTTCATGGGTTTCACTCAAAATCTAGACTAATGTCACTGCAAGAAGCCTAATCACATCACCTTATGGTTTGTGTTTTGCACTTATTTGCCACCTATTTCATGTGCCTTTATGCCTTGTATCTATAAATCCTCACAAAAGGGAACTCCTGAACTATAAAACATTTGTTCATCCTAAATAAACTTTTAGACTTATTCTCATGTATAGTATTTGATCCATATGATGAAACTATTATATTGACTACCAATTCAACACAACTCTCATAATGAGTTAATTATCGGGGTAAAAGTTAACCCAAATTTGGTATTTCCAAGTTCATAATAATCCGACCTAAGACTTAAGAAATCTGTCCTTTAGCCTTTTCCACTTTTATGTGTGTTATAGTTCACACTAATACTTTCTAGCCAAATTAATTACAAGCCTATCATGCAAGGTCCAACTTTTATAAAGAGTCCTTTGTCCAGTGACAGAATCGTTGCTTATTATTTTCCAAACACCAGAAATATATTGGTGATTGTTAGATGTGAATTCTTTAATTTTGTCCAATCCTCATAATTAGTCCTATCCAACATCTTTATAAACTTAATTGCATAGAAAAACAACTGAGAAAAAAACATTAATGCATGTAAATTTTTTTATCATGATTATATTTCCTAAAAAGTACCACTATGCAATTCTTCACAGTATTATATTATAAGATCCAATGCTGAAGGGTGTTTAAAACCTTATAATATGATATAAGAATTAATTATTATATTCTTATAATCTAATTTCAAAGGGAATTTAAGACCCTAAAATATAATATTCAACCCTACACTCATATTACTATCAACAAATTGCATTAATAATATCATGTCGAAAGGCATATAATATTACTAATACAACACTTTCCTTAAACCATACAAAATGATTATAACTTAATTTTTTATGTAACTAGTCCCAGAAAGATGAATACACAATTACATAAAATTTAATGACATAATGCAAATCAAAATAATTTTTACATTTACAACTAATATTATTCTAAAAAATTCAATCACCATCTAAATGACAGTAAACAATTCCATAAAACTTACATTTAGTGGCTAAATTTGTGAAAATTATACAGTAAAATTTGTAGACCCATTTAATAGCACATAATAACTTAAATAAATTGGGCAATAATTCAATAAAATAATTTTGTTTTCAGAAAATTTTAGAAAAATTATAAAAAATCACCCAACATGTAGCAAACACACAAGAAAATTTTCAAGGAAAAATAATTTTATTTTACCATCTAAAATTAGGGTAATAATTTCATAAAAAATTATTTTATTTAAAAAAAATCTAAAAAATTTACTGGAAGTATCCCAAATTGTGCCAAACACATAGAAAAATTTTAGGCCAAAATAATATTATATAGTCATTAAAATAAATTTGAAAATAAATAAAATATTTTTATTTTCAAAAAATATGAAAAAATTTTCAAAAAATGTGCTCGAAGAATAGGGAACAATGGTGTAATTAGCCCAGAATAAAATTGGACCAAATATTATAAATATAACTTATGACCTAGATAATTTAGAACCTTTATCATCTTTTGAAATCAAAGTATAAATACAAAGAAATATTTAATCTAGTAGTGTAGTCCATTATTGTTGAATTTGAGATTTCAGGTTCAAGTCTTAAATTTGACACTTCATGTTGCTTATCTAATATATATATATATATATATATATATATAAAGATTAAAACTATTGTGGGCTTGTTACGACCCATTAAAGTAACTCCATTGGGCAAGCTGGAGCAAATATGTCATATACATCAAGTTTATTACAAATATAATCAACCTTTGAACCTCGAAAAGATTTGATAAAGATATCTGCTAGTTGATCATTAGAATTGGTGAAGGAAGTCACAATGTCTCCTGACAAAACCTTTTCTCGAACAAAATGACAATCAATCTCTATATGTTTAGTTCTTTCATGAAAAATTGGATTGCATGCAATGTGCAAAGCTACTTGATTATTAGAAATGAGTTTCATAGGCCCTGTCGTACTAAACTATAGCTCTTAGACTAGTTGCTTCAGTTATACCAATTCACAAGTAGTTAATAATCATTTTATATGTTTGGTTCTTTTATGAAAAATCAGGTTAGATGCAATATGCAAAACTGCTTAATTATTAGAAATGAGTTTCATAGGTCCTATCTCACAAAACTATGGCTCTTGGACTAGTTGCTTCAGCCATACCAATTCACAAGTAGTTAGAGCCATAACATGATATTCAGCCTCTGCACTTAACCTTGCAACTATAACTTATTTTTTACTCTTCTATGAGATCATATTTCTTCCAAAAAGGATCCCGAGGTGGAACATCTATCAACTACCACTTAGTTAATTCTATTCAACTTAATCTCTATTTTATGGCTGCATATCTTTCCAGCTAAGGAATAGGAAACCTTTCTCTTATTACATGAATTTTATTTTCATTTCATTTGCCAAAAGCCATCTTTTTCTCAATAATCTCTTTGTCATTTGATCTAAAACCGTTTCATTAGATAGGAATAAGTTTGATAAATATCAATAATTTTCAAATAGAGTATTAGAACAAAAAAATCCATTAGATAATGAACTATTGGTTCTAAGTCATCTTTGGCAATGAATCAACAATTCAAAATGCTTTTCTTGCATATTCTTGATAAACTAGTGTTTATATATAGATGTAGGAATATTTATTTGGTAAGTAAGAAGCCCCCTTGACATCTCTTCATATGCAAAGAATTCTTGATATGAAAACACAAAGACAAAAGACTAATCTTTGAATAGTAAAAAGAGTGGATCCATAGGGTCTCAAATGAATTGGCTTGTTCAAAAAAGTCCTGTTCTTTGGAAGTTCTATTTTGTGTCCGGTACTAGATGGTTCCACTTTGTAAGGACTCTAAATCATTCTCTTGAAGCTCATTCTCTTTAGCTTACAGGGACTCCGAATCATTCTCTTTAAGCTCATCCTCTTCACTATAATAGACATAGTTTCCAACACATTTTCTCAAATTAATGATGCTTTAAATTTTCTTTGTTTCTAGGAAAAGAAAGTATCAAACTTCAAACTTATGTTGGTGTTGATTATCATCAGCTTCCCCGTTAATACTCTGTTTTTGGGGTGTGAAAATACACAAGAAGATTTGTGTGGCTGTGAACTTTGTGGTTTATGATTTCTTTGAAAAATTCCAATTGCACAAAAGGAAGACAGTACTGGTATTTCAATGGAATAATTAAGTGGAATAAGGAAAATATTCAGATGGAAGTAGCTCGCTATTCAAGAAATTAATTTCAGTGAATAAGAATTAATCACATGCACTAGACATTACTAACTTTGTCGTCGAAATATGAATGTCAGGAACAATTTCAAAGTTTTATATAATTGTGTTGTTTTTATTGATTTCCATAGATAATAAAATTAAAATACAATAACCTAAAATTGATGAATTAATTTATATTTTTTATATGAAATAATGATTTTACTACAATAATATCCAATTCCATCACGTCTTGCTTGATGTATACTTATTTAAATATCAAAAAATCTATTTATTTGAAGTCATTACTTCATAATTTTAATTTTCATATTGGCAATTATTTATATATTTTTTACAGTAGTGATATTTTTCTATGATGATACAAGAATGAAAAAAAAAAAAAAAAAGGAAGGAAAGAAGATGAAAACGATGCGAGATTTAGGACAAATGGCAAACGGACGAGACAATGAAGACAAATAAGGTTGGTTCATAATCACGTCAATAAATCCCTTTAACAAGAACCACTCTACCAGTTATTGTCTGTATCCTCACTTTCCTTACACAAAATGAAATTGTTATTTGTCTGTATATCCTCACTTTCCTTTCACAAAATGAAATTACTATGAGCGACATTACTATATGCTTATGGAACAAAAGAATTTTCTCTATAAATCACAAAAAGAAAAAGAATTTTCTCTATAAAAAAAATCGCCACATTAAAATATGAGATTTAAAATTATTAAATAAATTAGGAATTTACATTATGTTGTGTCAAGTTACATCATTGGTTAATTAGATACTTTAATTGATAGGTTTTTCTTTTTTTTTTCCCCTACATAATTGGAAATCTTAAGATTTATATGAGTGTTTTATCTGTAAAATCTTTCTCACATTTTTTAAAATGTTTCAAGATAATGTTAAATTTTTAATATTTAACTTAAAATTAAGAAAAATTTACTCTAAAATGTGAATATCATTAGGGATGTTTTCAACTCAATATTTCAATGAAGAATATTTTAGTCATATAAAAAAATTCTTTTATACACTTTCTTTTAATATTTTACCATTATCATATATTGTCATTGAAATTCTTTTACTAGTAAGGTTGATTAGCGAAGCCAAATGGAATCGAGGAATAACCTATGAGTACAGTCAGGTCAGTCATACACAACAGAAGTGGTCCACCAAACACACTTTGATGATCAAATTAGCATTTCAACAAAGTTTCAGTGGAATAATTAAAATAGATTTAAAGAAAGAATACCTTTCAGTATTCTATTTATAGGTATCTAACATGTCAACTAACAGGTTCTTGGACAAATAAAGTGCTATTACGTGTTTCTAGGGCATTGATAGCATTAATGAGAATCTCACGAAGCAGTTGTTGTTATCACATTATTCATATAGGCTTGATCGCATTTTTTGTTATGTATCAGTTAGACGATTAACTCACAAAACTTTTCATTAGTTAAGTTTTGCAACTAGATCAATTAGCTAGATGTAGTCTATTGATCGATTTAGGCCAAATCGCGTGTTAGTTGATTTCTATTAGAGTAGTCGATTGACTTAGATTAATTGTCTAGAGACTAAAGATTATTTTAAACTGTGTCAGTCATTAATTATTTATTATTATTGACTATCATCTATCATTGTTATACAATTGGTTGATGTGGTCTGTCGATTGATTCAGATCAAATCGTGTGTTAGTCAATTTCAATTAAGATAATCGATCGTTTAAAAATTATAAATTTTTTTAAATTATATTAATCATTAATTATTTGTTATTGTTGATTATCAGTCATTATTATTATTATTGATCAATTAATTTTTTAAACGTTGATATTTGTTAACTGGTTAGGTTTTCAGCATTTATCATTCAATTGTTAATAAGGATAGTTATGATAATTTTATAATATATTTAAAAATATATAAATTAAGTATAATATATTATTATAATATTTTTATGAATCTTCCTCTTTAGTAACATGGTATTTTTGGAAATTACATTCCAACGATATTAAGATTCCAGAACGTAATATGGTACCAAACGCGCTTACTTGTTACGTTGGTTGCATGGGAATCTCCGAGACGGTAGCAAATTTGTAAAAAAATGAAAATTCTAGGGCCATTTTCACAAGGTTACCTACCCGCTTGGATGTATAAGGGAATGAAAATCTCGCGAGTGTCTCATTTCTGAAATCCGGTGAATTTCGAAAGTTGCAGAGCACAGAAGAGAAGAAAACAATGGCAGGAACAGCAGAAGAGGGACAAGTCATCAGTTGCCACACTGTTGAGGCATGGACCCAGCAGCTCCAGAAGGGGAATGACTCGAAGAAACTGGTATCTCTTTTTTCTCCTTAAATCTTCATCGTTCGTTTGTTTATCTGATGATTTTAATTTGGTTTTTTATTCGGGGATCTGGGTTTGTACATGTGGTTTCGGTCACCCGGTGACGTCTATAATATGATTCTGAATAATGCGTGTTGTTTGTTTAATTGCTTTGTTATTTCGAGGAGATGGATGCATGTTATGAGTTTTTTGGATTTCACTTAAGTGACATCATCCTTTGATTTGGGGCTGAAATGTGATTAGTTATCAATTGACAATGATCACCCAAAGCTAGATCCTGATGTTAGAAAGTTTGATCCTTTGTTGTAGTAAGATCCATCTCTTGAAATTATTGACGTTTTCTAAATTATTATTATTATTATTTGGTGAAATCTTTCTGAGAAATATATAATCAAGCAGTAGATCAAGGTGGCATTTTAGGGGGAAAGCTCAAAGTGGTGTTGAGCATCATTTGTTGATGCTCTTTCCATCGCCTTTGTGCACCACACAGTACTACTCATCCTCTGCAATACCTGGGCTGTATTTTAGATTATTTGCAGTTTGCAACTGACAGCATCATATAACCGCGATCGAATATGATGTAACATGTAATGATGATTAAACTTGGAAATTATGTAAAAAGTGAGCATTTTACAGAGAGATGGTGTTTTTTTCTCTTTTGTTCTAATATCAAGTCAGAGAAATAGAAGCTCCAATATATTGAAACTAGATCAGCATCGGTTTTTGGTAAATCATGAATATCGAAGATTCAATGAAAAAGCATTTTGTAAGGTCAAATTCATGTAACAACTAAGCTGAAAGGCTGAGGTCAATTTGCTATGAATGAAGTTCAGTTGGGAATTGTTAGTACTTGGTATTGTTGCTGTGTTTCCTGATTAGGATATATTCTCAAATTTTAACTCAAGTCATTCTCATTATTTTCTCCATGTGTAGAGTATTACTTACCTTCTTATTGACCCAGATTGTTGTGGATTTTACTGCCTCTTGGTGTGGACCATGCCGCTTCATTGCTCCATTCCTGTCTGAGCTGGCGAAGAAGTTGCCTAATGTCATATTTCTCAAAGTGGATGTGGATGAACTAAAGGTGAAAGAAAAGAAAATCTGAATTTCAATCTTCCCCACAGCAGCAAAAAGATTAAAAAGAGTTTATTTGAGGACTAATCGTAAGTATTGTTGTTCTTTGCAGTCAGTTGCTCAAGACTGGGCTGTGGAGGCAATGCCGACTTTCTTCTTTGTGAAAGAAGGGAACATTGTGGACAAAGTGGTGGGAGCAAAGAAGGAGGAGCTTCAGCAAACAATTGCAAAGCATGCTGGCACAGCTAGTGCTTAATTCTGCTCATCAACTACTTTTACTGTTAAGCTTCAGGGAGTGCCTTAGACTTACTATGTGCTGTTAGTACCATTCATATAATCTGGTACTGAATGTTCTAGGTATTTCTGCTATGCATGTCAGAACAAGGATAGTGACTCCTCTAATGGTTTCTTATAAATAATAATTGTGTCCTAGAAATTTGGTGAAATTTTGAATCATGACATGAACACCTATCTTAGCTGAATCCAAATATTATAGAATTTCCTGAAAGAGGTTTTAAGCAATTAGGCATAATCAAAATCAGGAGTACGGTGAGTTCGCGATGCAGTTCATGTGATCAATTAACGGTACAGAAGTAATCAAAGGGGCTTAATTCAGGATTGCCTACCAAGTCATAGAGCTTGAAAATATATTATAAACTTAGGATGCGAAGCTTGATGCTAGTTGAGGATAGACTGCACTTTTCAATGGGTTGAATACGAAAGTTGATACATCTATTGCTTACAAACTCATGAAGTTTACATTTTCTAAAAATGGGTTTCTTTTCTACACAAGCGTTATGATGTTCTCGATAGTAACCATCTTTAACTAAGGTGACTCAAATAAAATACATTAGCAACTGTGGATAGTACTAATAATTTGAATATCTTAAATTGCGTTTTAGATTACATCGTACTTCATTGTGGTGGTGGTTGATAATTACTTGCAATGACCACTGAGATATATAGATAGAAATCAGTATGTAAATATCTTTATAATCTTATGAATTGTCATTTTCACCAGCCACCACCTTGGCGTGGGAGGATTTAAGTTAATAATGTAGTTCACTTGAGTTACTGCCAGAGTTTACGCAAGTTCTACTATTCAGAATATAGGAGTATCACAAAGCATAAGTACAGGAGATTCATCTTTCAAACAATTGTATGTACCTGTTAGAAAAGTTATCATTTGACTAAGGTTGATATTTGATAATATTTAAGATAGCAAATTTTATGATTTGAATAATATGAATTGAAATGAAATAATTTGTATAGCTCTAGGAAACACGGATACTTCAAAATGATTTATGTATCCGTGTCAGACATGTATTAACATGATATTTATAAGATATCCTTAGATACTTCTTCAAGAAATATCATTAATTTAATTTATTTTCTTAAATTTTGTTATATTAAAAATTATTGACAATGCTTATCTTTTATATTGTATTTGTGTTTCCTAAAACGAATGTTTTTATTTAATATTGTTGTAATAGACAAGAACAATTAATTTTTTCATACATGATAGCATATTTAATGGAAATACACAATAATATAGCCTTGTTCTTTCCACTCTTTGCACAGTAATGATAAATGTATATTTCTAGATTTCAAATGTTAATCTTTATATATGAAATTTGCATTTTTCTTTTACATATCCTAAATATATAGGTATCTTGATATTTTAAAAACTGTCATAAAATTATAGGTATTACCAAAGAGACAGTGAATGGTTTTTCAAGTTCCTTTTACCGTCGTCTGGCTGCATGTCATTTCAAATTAGGCCTACTAAAAGTGAAGGGGAAAAAAAAGATGTAGCACCCAGTCAAAATGGAGAGAAGAATGGACTTCTATAAACTTCATCAGACAGTACAGATTTGGTTACAGTAGGATCCACTCCCAACTTGAAACCTAACCATTCATACAAACAAATGCAGAAATCACACCAACAAAAGAACAACTCCCTCATTTCCCAGTGCCCATTTGCGGCAAAAAGGTTTGGGACTAGGACTCTACATTCACACACTAAGGTCCAAAATATGCAGACCTTATCTTCAGAAATTTTCACCTATCTAACAACCATGAATAATTTATACAAGCCCATCAAACCCCATTTCCAACTAAAAAAACTCACCTCTTTCTATGACACCCACTCAACCTATTCAACTACAACTATCATTACCTGTGTACTTTTATTATTCTTTCCTTTTCTTCCTCATGTGATGATATGCAGTTAATCACTACACACTAATTGTAAATAATGCCCAATCAACCCCTCCAGTTTGTACTTGTCGGGGCACAAGCAGCTTCAACTGATAACCTCTTCAGAACATTTGGACATGGGTCTTCACCAAAGTTGCTGTTTGATACTGCCACTGTGCATCTTGCTTTCCCTACACATCTCTGTTTTTTTTTTATTTTATTTAAAAAAAGCAAGGAAACACCAGAGACAGGAATTAGTATTGATACATAGAAAGACTTACGATACTAAAAAGTTATTTGATTGCGAATATATTTTAGCACCTTCTCTAAAATGGAGTATGATGCAGAAGAGTGACACGCTCCTTGCTCATAGCTACCACAAGTTCCCAGAGGAGTTCCAAAGCTTGCAAACTTAATGGCGGAGATGGCCTGGCCAGGGCTACAATGCAAGTGAATTTTAGGCGGACGGAACTCTTCGGTCTTCCCATAGCTCTCGATGTGCCAGTTCTTGATATTTGGATGGTACTCTGAGACATCAGCACAAACACTGCTCAATGATCTCTTCACAAGTGAAATTCTTGTAGGATCGCCCCCAAGTTCCTCAAAAATAACCAATAGATTTTGGGTTGGCTTCAACCAAGACCGAGGTACATGGTACCTGAAATATTTTGCACAGAAGAATATAAAATATGATGTGTTCAAATGAATATGATAAGTGATAATTGTTACGAGAGCATCTGTTTTTGAAAGTAATTACCATCTTTGGGTTGGTTGGCCACAACCAAGCTGGCACTTTGGAGGTCTGAATGCCCCAGCATAGTTGCAGCTGTTGCAATCACCAGTAGCATAGGCGGTCCAGTATCTTCCAATACTCTGCCCATTAATCCATATTTGACCCTTTCCCATTCCCTCCATGTCCAAAGCCAACGGTTCGTCTCCTTCAGGAGCATTGAAAAAAGTCTGCAGGGCTCACAAATTTTAGTCTACAATTTTGGTGATAATATCCCATGAAGTGAAATCTTAAGACTTCATTTGGAAGTTGGAACCATCATAAAAGAGATTTCAATTCATTTAGATTTGGATTCATAGGTAAAATTGTTTATGAATGAATTCAATTCATAATTCCAAATGAATTGAATTCTAGTCTTTTGTGATTCCAAATGAGAGGTAAGTAGATTTCTCTTTGTTTACCTTGTGCCATGTCAATGGTTGCCTTTTTTCTACAACTATGGCTGACTGCATCCACTGAATGGAGGAGAAACCATCTGGAGAGGCGAGATTCATGGCTTCTCCTTTGAGCCCTACCTGTTAGTGAGGCATGTGTAAGAAAAATTTCCTATAGTGACCTAAGTAAAATTAAGCTTAGATAAAAATGAGCAACCTGGTATGTCCATTTCTGCCGGGACAAGTCCCACTTTCCCTGGTCAAGTCCATTTAGTGCGACTGGACCCAGGATTCCTGTGTTCCATGTCTCAAAATGCCCTCCTACATTCTATAATAAGAACAGACACAAGTGCATTCGGTCAACAATATTTGTCATTGGTGGAAAAAATGAAATTAAGCCATTACCATCGTTTTTGTGTTAATTTTTCTTCTTTTATGCAGAATTGGTTTTTGTGTCTAGGTGACTTATTGAGTCACAAGCTTTCAGTATTCAAGCAAGGTTCAAGTGATAGTAGGATGAACTTGACAATAATTTCATTAACTGCCATTTTACTGAAAGTAGGACTTGAACTAAAACTTACTTGCAGTCCAACAGCAACACTGAGCAGCGCTATTTTGTTTGTTCCAGCACGGAGATTAACCTTGCCATTATATGTGAATCTCCTACTCTCCCTTGTCCCAAAGGCCGAGCCTGGTTTTTGTGATATATGTTATTTTTGCTTAACTATTCTGCTGAAAAGACAATTTCTACTAGATAATCAAACAAAACATATACCAGAAAGTTGACCGTTGATAAAGACATGCACCGCATGGCCTGTGGACTGAACAATGAGACTGGGAAGTTCACCTCCGTGCAAGAATGATTCAGAAGAGCTGACATCCACACTGCAAACAAATTGATATGAAATTTGTTAGGATTAACCATTCAGTTTCTTAATTTCCCATTAAACGGCTGGCACCTCTGAGACTATCAAGCCACTTAGAAAACTAGGCTTACCTAGTTATATACCAAAGATAATCACTTAAATCCCGTGTTACATTTATCTGATCCAAGAGACCTGGAGCAGTGACTATAGAGCTGTCATCCAGAGAAGTAAGATCTTCATCAACACTCTCCCATGAGAACATCTGAATATTTGTTGGCAACATTTGCATCTGTGATGTTTGCACTCCAACCTGGAAAGGAGAATAGAACTTCATTGATATGAAAAGTTTTACTTAATCAAAGATTATAGAGTGGTGATAAACTGAAAGAATTGTGTCCTAGGAAGCATCAGTGCAATAGCAAATGATGATTGCAAAACAAGTTTTAGACTTTTGATCACTTACTTTTGCAGTATTGAAGACAACATTTCTACAATCAGGAAGGATGCTGATGGACCAAGGAGGCAAGCTATAGTGCATGTTATTGAACAACACTCTAGCAGCCGATTGTGTGTCATAGTTTGAGAGAAAAGCAGCACAATCTCCGGATTCTGTGGAGTATACATGAGCCTGGAGAAATGGTAAACATACATTATGATTAGTAAAGAAACTAAAACACACATGGAAAGCAAACAAATTTGAGAGTAAGTTAAAACCTGTTGAGAGGTCCCTAATGAAGTAATGAAGGGGTCAACTGAAACTAAAGCTCTCTCACACATTTTAATAGCTCTATGAAGCTCCTTTAGATGACCATATTTTGGTTGCCTGATCAAACCTGCCATGATTTCCCAGATAAGTTTTCCATTTTATAATTCTGCAGGTTTCTCATTCTTTTTTTGTTGTCTTAGGTATACATTAAAGAGTGATTAGTATTTTGATTTGAAAGTACTTGACTACATTATATGTAATGATTATTATGTGGTGATTATATTCTCACCATATTCATCTAGTGGAGCATCATAGTCATAGCTGGTAGTAATGAAGGGGCCTCCAGCAGTGCGTCCAAAATTTGTTCCTCCATGGTACTGCAGATAAAACATATAGCCAGAGTTACTAAACTAGACATCAACATCATCAAATTTGATTTTGAATTGGTACAAGGGAACCGACCATGTAATAGTTCACAAAAGATCCTCCTTTTTGTACAAATCGAGCAACGGCAAAAGCCAAATCCTGGACAGGTCGTTTGTGAAGTGGACCTCCAAATTCTGTAAACCTTCATGTTTGACAGCAACAATTAAAGAGCTATTCGTTTCCACAATTGCATTGCTCAAGGTTGCATTAAATATACTTACCAGCCACTCCAAGCCTCTGTCCAAATTGTAGGCTTGTAGGGTTTGTTAGGAGTAAACTGATGACAGTAAAAGCCATTGCATGTATTTATCTGTCAAGAACAACCAGGGACAGATTATTTCAGCAACCACATTCCTAAATATGTAAGAAATTTGGAAGAAATGCTCTACAATCCGGAGCCATATCTTCTTCTTCTCTTTTTTTTTGTAATCCCTTTTTACTTTTGGATGCTATATAACAATATTAATCGTATAATGAAAAGAAAATCCGAAAAATGTCAAGCGACTTTCATTTGATGACAAAATTTGCAGTATGAGAGTGAGAGAATGCTCACCACTGGGTCTGGCGCATCTTCTTCCTTGCACATAACCCATGGAACCCCAGTTCCAGTTTCCAAAGCCATTTTTGCAGCCCAATTTACATAATTCAGGCCTTCCTGTCCAAGTAACTTACTCTGTGCACCATACTCATTCTCGATCTGAAACAACACATTTTGTATGTATGATTATTGTAGTTCAACTCTAGACAATTTCTCTTGTAAAAGCTCTTTAATCAGTCCTAGAAAATCCAGTGTTACATATATATATATATATATATATATATATAAAAGGAAGAAGAAGAAGTTGTTGCTGGAAATGCTGAAATGAGAATAAGGAATGAAGATTAGAAGCTGAACACCCAAGATTTTCACCTGAGAGAGTATTATTGGGCCGCCCTGAGACTCAAAGAGGTTCTCACTCTTCATCATTTCTACAATCTTCTCAGTGAACCCTTGCATTGCCCTCTGCAATGCCGTTAGTGATCATCAGTAATACAATTATAAAGCAAAAGAAAGATCTCTGAATATTGATTACAAATGTTTCCCTTTAGCTATTTAGTCAAATATAAAACCAACAAGGCCGTAATAAGATATGTTTTTTGGGGGAAAAAATGGAACCTTGAAAGGTTCATTGTCTCTTCTAAAGCTTATGCCTGGAACAAACTTCAGCCAAACAGGAAATCCTCTGCATGCAACAAAATTAGAAAATTAACTAACAACTGAGCATGATTCCGTAAGACCTAAAACTTGAATTAGGAAACAGATTAGCAGTAAGGTAAAGAATTCTGAATCAGAAAGTGAGGAGGAAGAGAATGAGAATTAGCAGGTACCCAAAATTCCATTCTGCACAGACATAAGGTCCAATGCGAAGATGAGCATATAGCCCTGCTTTCTGTATCGTCTTCACGAATCTCACCAGATCATATCTCCCTTCAAAATTGTACTGAACCGCATCCATGCAGGACAAAGAAGTCAGCCTCAAATTCAGATAAACGAAGGAAGATACAAAATTAAGAAGTTTAGAGAAGAGAGGGTAAAGTACATTGCCAGGAGACGGCTCGTGAACATTCCAGAAGACATAGGTTTCAATTACATCTATGCCTCCATATTTTGCTTTCTGAATCAGATCTTCCCACATCTAAGCAGAACCCATTTCACAAAAAATTCGGAAACATCAATAAAACTGATAAAGTAAAGATTTTGAAGAATGGGGTTGAAGCAGATTACCTCAGGAGTGCTTCTGGGATAATGTATGGAGCCAGAGAAGAGAATTCTTCTTTGCCCGTTAATGATAAGTGCCTTTCTATCATAGGTCACACTAGAGTAAATCAACTGAGAACCCAGATAGAAGGCGAAGCAAAATACAAGCAACAATCTGGAAACTGAACTAGTTTCCATTTTTTTCAACAAACACTTAGCCTTATCTTCTTGCAGGAGGCAAACTCAAATGCAGGAAGAGAAACAATGAATAATGAGGAGAGAAGAGAAAAAGGGTCTTGAAATTGTGGCCTAGGAAGAAAGTGGCAATGGTGGAAGGTTGATAGCTACAGGGTCTATTCCATGTTGTGGACACCACTTTTCCAGCTCTGAGACTCTGAGCAGAGAAATTTATAAGTCATATGAATACAGCCCAGTTTTCCCACAATCACAGGTGTCGAAGGGCATCACTGCGTGGCTGCGAATGCGAGCTACAAAAAGCAGTAAACTAATATACCGGTAAATAATCAGGCAAAAAGAGGGGGTGGGAGAGAGTAACAGTAAAAGGAAGCAACTTTTTTGCAACTGTCTAATATAAGAAGAATTTTGTTCACTGGTTTAAGAATTGATTAACCCAGGTACTGTTTTCAAGATACTTTTACACAATCTAGTTACTAATAGTATGAGAATTTACTCGAGAACAAAGGTTTTTGCTTGGCACTGATGACTTGGAA
Organism: Saraca asoca; assembly: GCA_026873985.1. NCBI lineage: Eukaryota > Viridiplantae > Streptophyta > Magnoliopsida > Fabales > Fabaceae > Saraca > Saraca asoca. Next base: position 871 of record JANHAO010012130.1, on the reverse strand, counting down.
AGAGATCCTTCACTTTTGTTTGAGACATAGTCTTTGACTAGACTGAGATTAATCGAATTGCATGCAGATTAATTCGGGTATAATAAATCTGACTACATTACAAAAGAAATTGTCAAATGACAAAATATAATAAGGATTATAATTATAATTTTAGAATAACCGAGAAAATTTCCTGATGGGCACTGTAGATTTTAGGAAAGATCATTTTTTTACAAATTTTGATTGTTCATTGTTGGCATTTAGAACGTGGCAAATCGGGTTTGTGCATTGAAAGGATGGATGGGTGATTACGGTCCAAAATTTGATAAAATACATTTCAGCAGCCGACACTTTCTGAAGTGAAATACTTGTATAGGATTCAGGTCCTTGGGGGTTTTGACCCGTAAATGGAATGAGGACAGAAGGATATAATGGTAAACTGCTAAAGGGAATAAAGGTTGGGTGGAAGATACATAGCATTATTAACGTACGCCACGGCATTGCCTTAGTTCATTTGCTGTTACTTTTTCTCTCCGTGTATTGGATTATATTATGGGCCCACAAGCCTCTCCGTTAAATTCATTTTCATGTGAACCCGAAACCTTTTCCCTCTTTATGTCAATGGTTCATGTGAGCCCCTAAATCTAAGGGTGTTAAGCGGGCCTCAAGCCTGCAGACTTTGCGGATCGATTCGTATTTTTTTACGGATCGAACTAGGTGAGGAGTGATCCGCTTAAAAGTGAACTTAAACGGACTGGGTCCAGCGGACTGTGGTCCGGACCACTGAAAATGCGGATCAATCTGCGATCCGTCCGCATCAGTGACCCGGATGGGAGTCACAGGACGGGACCCCAGGCCCAGACCCAGTGCAGTATACCCGAACCCAGCCCCC